>JANVFO010000089.1:0-141677 GCA_027919855.1 Lentinula guzmanii
CCCGCAGCATGGCAAGCCTTCATTCAAGACGTCCTGCGCGATCTCCTCGACGTAATCTGTGTGGTATACCTTGATGATATCCTTATCTTTTCGAAAACATAGGAAGAACACGACACTCATGTTAAACTTGTTCTAGAACGTCTCCGCTCCGCAAACCTATGTGCAAACCCAAAGAAATGTGAATTCGATAAGTCCGAGGTTGAATACCTAGGTTTTATAATCAGCGCCGAAGGTATAAAGATGAACCCGAACAAACTCGCTACTATTGCAGATTGGCCTGAACCACAAAAGCTCAAGGACCTTCAAGGTTTCCTAGGCTTCACAAATTTCTACCGCCGTTTCATCAAAAACTACTCGCAAATCGTCACCCCACTCACCCGACTCTCTCGAAAAGATGTCTCATTCATCTGGTCCACTGGCTGTCAACAAGCGTTCCACACCCTGAAAGCCGAATTTATGAAAACTCCCGTACTCCGACATTTCGACTCCTCAGCTCCTATTACTGTGGCCACTGATGGTTCCGACTTTGCTATATCAGGAACAGTTCAACAACCCGACGAAAATGGCGACTTACACCCAGTTGCCTTCTTCTCCCGCAAACTCTCCCCAGCCGAAATCAATTACGATGTCCATGATAAGGAACTTCTGGCCATCATTGAGACCTTCAAAGACAATCGACATTGGCTTATCGGTAATCGTTTTCCAATCTCCGTTATTGCCGACCATAAGAACCTCTCCTACTTCATGAAGGCCCAATACCTCAATCGCCGTCAAGCCCGCTGGGCTATGTTCCTCTCCGAGTACGATTTCAAACTCCAATGGGCTCCCGGATACAAAAACGTGGCAGACGCCGCCTCCAGACGCCCTGATTTCGTTCCTCGAAAGGGAGATGAACGCTTGCAAGGCCAAACGCAAACAATACTCACCGAAAAACACACAGAAAAACTATCCTGTCTCTCTTATGAACATCTCCCCGCAAAAACACAACCCCCTCTTCCAACTTCTGTACTCTCTGCAATCACCACACTTTCAATCGACAATTCTGAACTGCTTGAAAAGTTTAAGACCGCCTACAACCAAGATAACGAGTGGCAAGATTCAATAGTCAAAGGGAACTCGGAATTCACCACCGAACACGACCTTGTATTCCATCGTGGTAAAATCTATGTCCCCGCCTCCTTACGACAGGAAATCGTACACTCTCGCCACGATAAAGTAATTGGCGGACACCCAGGTCGTCGTCGAACGGAAAAATTCGTTGCGCAAGACTATTCCTGGCCCGGGATGTCAAGATACGTCCGAAACTACGTAGAAGCATGCGACACTTGCCCGAGAATTAAAGACCCCCGCCACAAACCTTATGGTCTATTACAGCCTCTGGAAATTCCCGCTCGTCCCTGGCAGTCAATTTCGATGGACTTCATAGTGAAGTTACCCACCTCGCATGGTTATGACTCCATCTGGGTCGTCTGTGACCGACTTACGCGCGCTGCCCATTTTATCCCTTGCAATGAATCTATCACTGCTCAGGAACTCGCCTGGTTATTCCTTGACCGAATCTTCCGACTACATGGACTCCCATCGCATATCGTCTCTGACCGAGGTTCAATTTTCGTCTCCAATTTCTGGAATACACTCACCTCGCTACTGAACGTACAAATGAAGACCTCCACTGCATACCACCCCCAAACAGATGGTCTCACCGAACGAACAAACCAAACGCTCGAAACCTATCTCCGCGCCTTCACATCGTATCAACAAGACGATTGGGTTGATTACTTACCACTCGCCGAATTTACATTCAACTCCCTCGAAAATTCGTCAACCAAACAAACCCCGTTTTTTGCCAACATTGGTTTCCACCCGACATTCGAACCAAAACTAACGGAGCGTTCTACTGTACCTGCTGCCGAAGATTTAGTGGACCGACTTCGCATTATACATGAAGAACTAAGAGCAGAGTTACAGTGGGCACAACAGCAGCAAACTCGTAATTATAACCGCCACCACATCCCTGCACCCGAATTAGCTCCCGAACGATTGGTTTGGCTCCATCGCCGCAATATCAAGACGGCACGTCCATCTGTCAAACTAGATCACCGCCGACTTGGACCCTTCCGTGTTATTCAACGCGTAAAAAATTCCGACTCCTACGTTTTAGCTTTACCCTCGTATCTCAAACGACTCCATCCTGTTTTCCATTCCTCTCTCCTCGAACCTTACAATGATCCCTCCGAATTCCACCAACATGCTGCTCCAATTCCTACCGAACTTGTACCAGAATCTCACATAAATATTGAGTCATTAGTTGACTCTAGAAAGGTAGGACAACGTTATGACTACCTAGTACGCTGGACAGACCAACCCGAATCCGAAAACTCTTGGATTCCATTATCAGAAATCCCGGACCATTACAACGAACTCATCGACAAATTCCATCGCCGTCACCCACGCTCAAAACGTCCTCCTTCAAATTTACTATCCAAATCTCGTTCCATTTCTTTCGACTCCATTGACTCGAATTCCGATATCGTTTCCAACTCTAACTCTAATCTTGTACCACCTGTTCAACCTTCCATTTCTCTTCCCAACTCTAACTCTAATTCTGTACCACATGTTCAACCTACCGTCCCCACTGCCGTGCGCCGTCCGCATTCCCCTCCCCCAATTCGACAAGTCCTTCGTTCCGAATACCAGGCTCCCGTTCAGACGACCACCCGTTACGGTCGTGTTTCGAAACCTGCCGCACGCCTCGACCCTACTATCTGAAATTCAGCCTAAGAAGGGAGATAGTGTAAGGATTACATCCTTACGCCGTTCCGACTCGATTCCGCCGCCCTCAGACGTCTTGCCACTCCTCTCAGACCTCTGACTCATTCTTGTTCCACCTTCCCGTTGCGCTCCTGTTCCACTTGTACACCTTTGTTTCCTTACTCAGTAATCTAGCTCCTTTCTTATTCAGTACATATAGACCTTGTAACGCCTCGTATTGGTCTCGTCGAATCAACTCTCATTATTCGCCCACTCCTCTGTCTGATTCCTGACCCGGTCCCTAACATAATAGAAAAAGAGTCAGTTCATAACATACAAGAGTTGCAGGCTATTTTCCTGATCTTACTACCTTGGCTGACTTCTTAGCTGACTTATCAGAGGATAAGCTGCCTTTCTCAGAGCTAGACTAACATTACTGTTCAAGTCAATGGAGAAAACAAACGCTAGCTTTTGGCGGGGAGTGCCTGGTCCAAGAAGTTCCTAACGTGGGAACTGGGACCTTGAAACCGAGGCTTTCGGAAAATCCAATTGCGAGCGCCCATTGGCGCTTAACTTCTTGCTCTAGGCCGCACGACCAGTTCGTTAATGGCCAGATTCAAGCCAGACTGAGAATGGCGAACGATTTCTTGAAAGTCTATCCCTTGACGAAGGCACTTTCTCAAGAGTTGTCAGACTCTATTCCTATCGAAATCTACGAGTACATTATTGCTCACATGGACAGCACATCCGCTTTGAAAAATTGCAGCCTCACCTGCAGAGCATGGCTTCAGGCGAGCTGGAAGAACATTTTCTCTCGGCGCAGAATTGTCGTAGACTGCAATAACTGCGAGGCGTTCTTGCAACTTATCGAATTAGACCGTCATTCTGTCACAATTATCCGCTTCATTCGTTCTCTGCACATCGAGCAAGGCGATTCCCGGCTTCTCTTTCGATCCACTGGCCCGCGGAACCCCAAAACTTTCCAATTCGACGACTTCCTTCCACGCTTTGTTGGTCTTGTGTCTGTGAAGACACTTAGGCTTGGATGGATACGTCGTGATATAGGGC
This sequence comes from Lentinula guzmanii, assembly GCA_027919855.1. Classification (NCBI taxonomy): domain Eukaryota; kingdom Fungi; phylum Basidiomycota; class Agaricomycetes; order Agaricales; family Omphalotaceae; genus Lentinula; species Lentinula guzmanii. Next base: position 3,820 of record JANVFO010000089.1, read on the forward strand.
CTACCATGATCACCTCACTTCGAACCAATTTCGGACAGGTTACGGTTCTTGAGCTTAATTCTGTAGTTCTGGCTTCTACGGATCAACTGCTCGATATTTTGATCTCCTTTCCTTCGCTCACCAACCTGACATTAGTAGGTGTGGCATTTAGCAGCCTGAGCTACTCTGTTCATGAAGGAGAACAAACGTTCTTCGTAGAACGTACCCTGCCTGTGCCTCCAAAGTTAAACGAACTCTCCTGCAATCTACCGCGAGACGAGACAGTCTTCATATTCTCATGGCTCACGGCACACGGCGTCTCGTCAATTCAAAGGCTCAATGTTACCTTGATACATGAATCGTCGAACGCTGCTATATCCAGATACTTGCGCAAGTTCGGTTCGATTTTAGAAGAACTGACGATTGGGAGTTTTGTTAGTATTTCACCAGAGGGTGCGTGTGTTGAAGGCTTTCATTGATGTTGCAAGCAGTCGCTTATTCAAGTTCGTTAGCATTCGATTTGTCACCTTGTACAAAGCTGTCAATGCTGGTGATCAGTGCACAGTTCAGGTTCAGGTCTAGTGCTTTCGATTTGGAGGTGCCTCCATCGGATCTCTTTGTGCCCTTGTTCAGCATGTTACAGACTGTTTCAGCTGAGCGATTAAGAGAAGTCAAGATCTTGCTACGACCTAATGGTGATCTAACGGAGGAAGACTACAATCATTTAGACTGGAATGGTTTAGCCTTCGTTATCAAACAACCGCAATTTACGAATCTGTCCAGATTCAGACTCATTGCTCCTTACAAACATGCCGAGCTTTTCAAAAGAGTCATCAAGAAGCAGATCTGGGAGGAACACCCTTTACTTGCCTCCGTTGTCCGGGTTGGTGCTTGGGGTAGGCCAAAGAGGATACAATGATGTATCTCAAGACTATGTGTGTCTCTAACAGTGGTGGTCACAGACTATGACCTATTAATACAGACCAAAATGATAATGATACATGCACTAAGGCCACACTTCAGAATGCTTCTTGCTCATAGGCATCTTCCCATCCTCCAACCTCTCCATCATCTCCATCTCCATCTCCATCCGCGTCTCCGTCATGACCGTCACGCGAATGACCTAAAGTCGCGCCTACAATACCATCTTCCTCGATGACGATAAGTTCCGTATCGTCCTTGTCGTCCTTATCATCCATAGTATAAAGATTGGCATCGTCAAGGTTCATCGAGGCATCACCTACGCCAGCGGGATCAAAATCGACACTACGACCATTGGGTGGTTCACCGCCGACGAAAAGGTCCTTCAACGCATCATAGTTAATTCTCTTGCTGTATTTTGGATTTTTTTGGATGAGACTCCGCACGGATTCGGCGGGTGTAGCGCCGTGAGGAGTAGATGTATCACGCGGTTTATTGCTTTGAGTAGTTTTCCGGCGCTAGAAACAAATCAAATGTTAAGGTTGGAGAAGTTCCATGATCGGGATGCGAACCTTGTGGGCTTTCGATTCTTTTGATGAAGTTTGATCACCTTTAGCTGTGAAGAGCCAAACCGCTGAGCAAAATGACTCTTATTTCTTAAGCACGCAATCGCTTACCAGCAAGTGCTTCTAAGTATTCTTTGTTTAATTCAACCCATACTCTCTCTTTGATTTTTACTTCTTCGTCTGTCAACAAGAACCGATTGAGCTCGTCTTCATCGAGCCCTAGCAACTCGTCGTCAACATTGGCGTTCATTTGCGCTAGGCGCTGCTGCTCTGCGTCGTCAAGAGCCTGGGAGAGCATGCTTCCTTGATGGTTATCTAAAAATGCGGAAACTTCTTCTGCTAATGTAGAAGAGACAGATGCCTCGAAAGGATTCATGGAGGATGCCTCAAGAGTGATATCATGCGAGGACGAAGACTGTGATAGCCAACTTGATTTTACAGGGATTTGTTGTGATAAAAGCGCCGGGTCAATGACAGGATCAGACGTCTGATCCATAGGGAGCTCAGGAAGAAAAAGCGGTGGCTCTTGCGAATATTGAGTACCAGCCAGTATCCCTTCGTTCATGAGTGCTGGGTCAATAGGTTGTCGCAGGTTCTGTTGCAGAAGAGCGCTTGACTGGTTATCTGGTTCTCCCTCCGCATCAGCGTCTTCATCCGTTGGCTCTTCGTCGTCGTCTTCTCCGCGTTTACGCTTTTTCTTCTTTTTCTTCTCTTTGCCCTTTTTCTTCCCTTTGCTTTTCGATTTCGGCTCAAGTTTCATCCCAAGCGCTTCCTGCTCGGCCGTTGACCTTTCTGCTTCTTCCTTCTCTTTCCCTTTTGTATACGCAGGAGGATCCATCTCATCCTCCAACCAAACAGTGCGGAAATCCGCAAGTGTCAATGCACCACTGGGTGTATTCTTGAATTCGTCCAGCCTCTTCTTCAGCGTTGTGTCTGCGATCTTGACCACCTGAACGATCTCCTCAACTGATCGCCGAAAGTTGTTCATGCGAGCCGCAAGGAGAAGGGCTGCACCGCATATGCCTGCAGGACGTCGGCCTCGAGTCATCCAGTCTCGGTCAAACCGTTGAACCAGTCGAATAGCATCAGTTGCAACTCGATGAGTTTCTTCACCAAACTCAAGTAAGGCAGCAAAGCGGGAGATATAGTGCGATGGATCAACGAGAGGAAGACGAAGGTTGAGTGTTTGCACGAGTTGAAGGTAGGTATGTCCGAGTTCAAATACATTCACCTGTAGTCTGATATAGCTGGAGGATCACAGGGTACAGAGTGTATTTCGCACCTGAAGAATATCAGAAAAATCGATAAGCATATAGTTCCTGGTCTCCTTTTGCCGACAGGCAACGTAGAGACAGACCGCAACTACGTTCATGCTTTTTCGGCCTTTGGTGAATTTGTGCTCGACTGCGAGAGTGTAAAGACGAGTTGCAGCTAGGCATACTTGTTCAGACAAGCGTAGTACTCCAGCTATGCTCTGGATTTTCCTCGTAGCTATCAGTCGCATGAGAGCTTGATGAAAGGATATTGGGGACGAGTGTACCGTTAGCAATCGTCTGTTCTCTTGATTCATTGCTTCCTCTATTACCAAATGGCCCGTTTATCCTTGCGTGACCTATGGATATTTCAATCAGGAAAGTAAAACAGAAGATTCAGCGGAGGATTATACGCACTGGCTCCTTGGGCTACATATGATCCTTGGACCATCGCAGCTCCCGAAGAGGTCTCTCCAAATGCGACCTCGCTAACGATCGTGTTCTCTTCAACAACGGTCCCGCATCGCACGCAGAAGCCATTCCCAGCAGCAGCATCATATTCGATTACGGTTCCTCCACAATCAGTACAGGTTGGCTATGAAATGGGTGAGATTTCAGCAGAAAAAAAGAGTTTTTGACTGACCATATTGAAGATGAAGATCAAGTATTGAAAGATAATAAAGATAGAGTGGAAATCAGCAGGTAATAAACAGCGAAAAGTTCAAGCAAAAGTGTAAATCCCGGGATTACATCGACAAGAAAACGATGCAAGTCAAATTGTTTTTGCCGCCAGAAATGCCGGTACAAATGATAGCAGCGGCCGTGACTCATCACCCATACTTCTTCTTGTACTGTCATGGCGTCTGCTTACTACGAGTTTTATCGCGGATCCTCGTATGTCATTTCCATAATCCGTACGATTCTCTGCTCAACTCAACTCGCTCATAGTATCGGGATGGCACTGACGGACTCGCTGGACGAGCTCATCACTAGTGGATCAATTACACCCCAGTTAGCGATGAAAGTTCTCCAGCAGGTAGCTATGCTTTCTACTGATGGAGTACAAATAATGCTTGTTTAACTGCTACAGTTTGACAAGTCCCTCGCGGATACAATGGTTAAACAAGTCAAAAATAAGACTACGCTAAAAGTGTGTGCTTACCGTACTAAACTCTCACTCTACTGATTGATTCTTGGGACGTGTCTTTCCTCATTACTCTATCTACCAAACTATCCACTTAGGGCCACTTGCATACCTATCGTCTATGCGACGATGTATGGACATTCATCGTCAAGGACGCTTCCTTTAAAATGGAAAGCAACGAACTCGTTAATGCACCGAAGATAAAGATCATTGCGTGCAAGAATGGAGAAGCTGTTGAGAACGGTAACAGGCGATGAGCTCTGTATGCCTTTCTTAGGTCATGTCTGTAGTAACGAGATATATTCTGCGTTGTGTGTAAGTACCCACGTCATCAATTGACTTTCTCGCCTTATTTTGTTCAACTTTTGAATGTTTGGCGAGCGTGCGCGAGAGAATGATATGCTTGCTTTCCTGATTGGAAGGCAGATTCAGCTCGTAAGACAAAGTGCGTATGACAGTCTTTCTTGCTGTTCAATACTACTAATCCCTTCTTCATCTTTTAGGCTCAATTCACCAGGGCAAAGGCAACGGCGTAGGTAGATTCTTCCCCAGAACAGGAACCAGAACTCGTTCTGCCTGTCCGATATCTCTGGAGACACAATGTGGCAATTTAGAGCTCATATTCATCACAGTCGACAGAACTCTCACCTTGGACCTCTAGGAGCCCAGAAGGAGCCCGAAAGATCATGCGGCAATTCGTTGAGGATAAATTCGACCGTTGTTTCGGCCGCTGCAGAAGGTTCTACAGCTGCGATACAACAAGGTCAATGACTGTGAGCAGCCGTGAAATTGGTGTCAGGAGAACATCTAGCTCACCTCCTCCCGACTCGTAGAACTTGTCGTACCCTACACCTTCTGTCATATCTGTCTTCATGAATCCTGGCTAGTGTACAAGAGACTTCAAGCTCACTCTCGATACCACATGTGTACACCACTCACATGTATCAAAGCAACCGTAACTTGCTTATCGTATAAATCATTCGATAAGAGCTTCCCAACCATATTTGCTGCCGCTTTACTCGAATGGTGTCCGTAGTTGCCGCCTCCCTCTTCTCTCGTTCTGAAGGCAATAGATCCTCCCTCGGAGGTGATCAAAATGAACTTTGAAGGGGCGGCGAAAAGGGAGGAGTTGTACCTATGGATAGGAAGTTATCAATCGATCCATCTGACCGCTGATTAACTCACAAATGGCTCGCGACCATCACTGGAGCAATGGACACTACTTTGTGCATTTCGAGGAGGTCTTCCCAACTTGGATCTTTCAACGTCTGCCAAACATGCGCACATTGCATCCAAGAAACTGTGTCAACGATATCGGTAAGTACTCACATCAGCTTTGAATACCCCTGCATTCATGATGACCAGATCCAACTTCTTCGTCTCTCCTCCCTTCCCAACACCGAGCCCTAGATCTCCCTTGAGATAACTGACGATTCGTTTCCCAGCATCTTCTTGCTTCAGATCGATGTTAGGGACAATGTTGATATCTTGCGGAAAATCAGATCCCAGCTCTTTGCGAATATGGGCGTCGGGCGATCGAGTTGTAGCGAAGACTTGATAATTCCTGCTGTGCAGTGTTTTTGCAAGCTCCAATCCTAGCCCGCGAGAAGCGCCAACAATAAGTGCAGTAGGCATGGAGTCTTGAGATATTTTTTACTGTTCGGAGTTCTGAATGTTAATGCAGGCTAGGATGACGCTTGCTCAGGTTTTTATATATACTGTTAGGTATCCTCAAATGATGTCATGAAGTGTACATGGTACAGGATACTTAATTACCAATAACCTCCATACTCAGCCCGAGTCCATGACACGACGTGAAAAGCATCGCGGTTGAAAGGCAGCTTCCCTGAAGACACCACAGGTTTAATGTGCTTCATAAGAGCTTGGCTGACCACGTCAGTATGACTGGAGACTGAAAAACAGACCTTACGAAGGTTCTTAAAACGTGGCTGCTGGAGAACAGACACAAGTCCCCTCCAGTCAAAGGCATCGAGATCGCTCTCCACGCCCGGTGAATTCGATACCAAAATCTGTAACACCACTAGCACCTCCTCCAAACACGTAGAACTTACTGTACTGAGAACATCAGTCACAAAAGTCTCTGAACCAGGAGGGGAAGAGGAGGAAAGATGTATCCAGCCCATCTTCAGCGAGCGTATCTTTGTACAAGGAGTTAAATCAAAATCTGACAGAATGATGAATAACTGGTTTGAATGATACGGGGAGAGAGCGAACCAGTTGCTGCATAAGCATCCCATATCTTTACTGTCTCAATCGTTGAGCCAGATTCGGACAAAAATCGAGATATCTTGCTATTAGTTGAACTGTTAAACAGGCCCACTGCAAGTGTTCGAGTTGGAATAGACCCGTGAAACACAATCCACGAGAAAATGAATTCTGCAACGTCCTTTGAGATATTGCAATAGAATTCCTGCAGTTGTGGAGGCTTGGGTGTGTGAACTAGAGTCGTACCCGGAGCCTCCTCGTCATCCTGTCGTCCGCTGTCAAGCTTGAGCCCGACCAGCATGAGGCTAGTCAGTTGGGGAAGGGCATGCAGGATTTCGAAGAATTGTAAAGGAGAACATAGGATGACAGAGTTAAGCTCCAACGAAGTAACTCCTGCACCGAAATTGTTCTGGAGGGATAACACGGTTGGTGAGCCTGTATCACCACGAACCCAACCAAGCCTCAGCCTTTTTACAGATTTGAACCCTACGAGAAGAGGTAGATAATCATCAAACTGGAACGTCTGCTGATTCTCCCCTTCTATCCAGGGTGATAATAGAAATGGTAATCGAAGTGAGCCTCCTTGTTCAACGTATAGTCCTTCTACAAAACGAATGATCGTTAAGGAGTGTAAATTTCGCTTGACAATTTCCAGGAGGTCCTCGATATTCTCCCGATGAACCACAAGAGTTCTTCCTGCTAAGAGGTGTCTCCAGCTTGCTTGAAGCCATGCTCTGCATGTTAGACTGCAGCTCTTTAAAGTCGGTGTGTGATCCAAAAACGAAATTATATATTCGTGAATCTCGTGTGGTATAAGATCTGTGAGCTCCTCGCTCAGGGGAGTGGTTGAGCGAAAGTAAGAGGTCATTTTGAGGTGCTATCAGAAGTAGTCTGGTAGCCGTAGTAAGCAAGCCTGAGGGCAGGTGCGTGTATAGCCACAAGGCAAAGCCGCGGAACATTCCGTGGTCGCTTGCCCTGCACCGAATATGTAGTTGACTAGCATTACATGTAACAGAATATACAAAAATCCAATGAGCATAGCAGAACTATCTTCTGCGACGTTTTCCACTTTTGCTTGCATCCAGAAGGTTCTCTCTCCGTTCACTGACTCTTTCCAGAAACTCCACTTTCTCCAGATACCCGCCTCCGCCCTGCTTTCGATTTGCCTCCAGTTCATCTTTGAGAGCAGCACTGTCCTGCTCCGATATGTGAGAGCGCCAGTCCATCGCGGACTTTTCCAACGTCGTGAGTTTCGTCGGACGGGACCGAGAGCCTGAACTGGATCCTGGGATTTCTCCTAATGTAATTTTTGGCTTTCTGGGGCCTCTTTTGGGAAGGACGGTCTTTTGAGAAATTTGAGCGGAAGAGGCTGGCGTGCTAAAGATGGTGGCAGAAGCCAGATGATTCGTGTTAGAAGATGCACTGGAATCTGGATCGTGCGCAGGAGAAGGAATCGAATTGGTTTTGCCTGAAAGTGGCTCTGAAGATACTGTTGGCCATTTCTTCGCCTCAGCAGAGTCAGCAGGTACTTCAATGACTTCTCTTTCAAAGAATTAGAAGGATAAGAAGTGAAGTCAACACAAACTCACGTAGTCTCTTTTCCCGCGTAGATATATCTCTTCTCAACTCGTATAGTTTTCGGTTTCTCTTCCGCCCGTTCGGAGGTGAGTGAACTTTCACCAGAAGCTACAGATTCTTTGAAAGCTCTCCACATTTCTTTCTGCTTACTGGGTGGACAAGAATGGGCATCAGATATCCCAACGATGTACTAGCCTTTACCGTTGCTGAGCTTCAGAGCTCTCTGCCTCGGATAATTCTCTTCGAGAACGTTTGGCATCTGGTTTTTCCGTTTCAGATTCAGACGACGACGACGACGAATCAGCTTTTTCGTCGGGGATATATTCTTCATCTTCCGAATCGGAATTGAGCATGATGGGAAGATAAAAACCCGTGGGCGCCAATTTTGAGGCGGCTACAGTGCGCTTACTGTATGTAACTACATACCATCAGTCACTATGTTAGTGACTGAAATGAAGATACATATCCTATTCTTGCGCAGAACTTTCTGACCTACATTGAGGCGTTTCTTTCCCACCAACCTACAGTAAGATCCAGCCTATTCGCAACAGCGAAATACAAATAGGAGCGACTCGCCTTGTCGTTGAAGTATGGATACTAGAAGGCAAGGTTTTCATTGTTTATTAAATAGAGATATATATTACAAGACATTTTATGCCACCCAGGTTCAGAGTTTCAGTCAATGCCATTCGACGTGACAGTGAAAGATGAGGTGCACTGATCAAGAATGACTTATGACGAACTAGTGCATACCGTTTCTATACCCATAGCAGCACTTACAGCATCCAATAAGATATCATCATAATCACCCAGTATATGCCATACTGAGAATCCTTTCAAGCCCATGCTATTGATAAACTTCCCTTTCGCTGCGTAGGATGTCGCGTCGTCAAAAGATACCATTACATCGGAGGTAGGATTATACACGAACGGCTGAGAATAAAAGCGAACAAGTTCTGGTTAGGCCGCCTCAAAAACAAGTCAGAACTAGAACAGAACGCACTGTCTGACTGCAATTGTCGAATATATAGTCAATGCCATTTGCTGCGGTACCCGCCGTTGTGAGAAAACCGCCGTCGACCAGTCCCCAGAAATTAAAGATGCCTCCAACAGGAGTGGAGTTGCCACACTCGTCCGTACCAGCTTGTCCGTCTTGGCTATCACCATGAGGCTGGTCCCCAGCGTTGAATGCTGGATATAATTTCAGTTCTTTGGAATTCGAACTGCTGATCGCGTTGGAGTTGCTGACATCGAACGAATGCCCGTAGGCAGCTAGACCGAGTGAGATCTTGAGGGAGGCTTTCAATTTGTGGTATTTGGTTCGAGTACAAGATCGAGACAGACCTGGTCAGCAGGGAATCCAGCAGACGTCCATGCTTTGACGGCGGATACAGCAGATCCATCTTGTATGGGAGCACAAGAATCGTTTAGAGGCGCATTAGGTCCAACAGTAGGCGACCACGAGCCCCATATATCATAGTTCATGATACCTAACCGGGGATCATTTTTAGCATGATGGTATATCGGAACGGAGAGCTCGAACGCAAACTGATATGATCGAGCACCTTCGCAAATGCTGACACGTCGGTCATGGGTTCACCACTCGATCCAACCCAAGGTGTAATGGACACTGCAGCTGCGAGGACTAGTTGTGCGCCAGTAGGATCTTTCCGCAGTTCTTGCAGGAATGAGAGAAAGTTTTCTGAATCTGACGTCGAAACGGTGTTACACCCGATCCCTTGCTTTGCGGGATATTCCCAACTGCGGAAATTCAAATTGTGGGTATCAACAAAGCTGTTCGTGAAGTTCCCGAGAGGACAAATAAATCGCGAGTTCACGTACTCGAATTCAATACCATTTACATCGTATTTCTCAACAAGACCTAAAACAGTCTTCACAAATGCACTTCTGTTTTGGGCGGTAGCCATAGCGTTGGAGAAATACATCGATCCTGACCATCCACCGATTGACAGAATTGCGGTGACATTCTACAGAGGTCAATGTCGAATGAACTTTGAAGGTCCATGGAGGTATGAAAAAGGAACAAAACCCACATGTGCCTGGGCCTCGGTCACAAATTGAGGCAGAGCCTGTTGGCTGATAGAGTCTAACGCCACCGTATTCACATCGGAGGTTGTAGTGCTGATGCGGTATGAAAGAATCAATCGAGATTTCAGCGCAAGTACATAGGCAGGAGTTTGCAGGATTTTTGCCTAACATAAGAGCAGAAAACGAAGAAGAATCAAAATACTCACGCAAATGCAAATGTCAACGTATTGTATTTGTTCCAGGAGATATTACTAGGAGGATTATCATCTGCAAGCCATCCGGGGTACCATCCATTTGCAAGAACATCAGCAATGTCATCATCGCCACTGGAGCTCGAGGTTCCGGTTCCAGTACCGGTGGACGTCGACTTCGAGCTGGCTGTTGCATCTCTAGGAGGAACTAAGCCACATTTTGGTTGGCCGAAGATAAACTGCGGGAGCGTAAGGGCCAATAGAGCAGAAGGGAGAAACGATAGCATCAAAGCGAATGATGTATAGGCAACCTGAAAATACTGAAAACGAGGAGTTATTGGGTTTATAGAGTCCAAAAAATGAGGTAGACATGCTTGTCCGAGACGTTAACTCTCCTGCAATTTCCGGTCAATATTATGAGAGTTATCAACCACTCTTGGTCTTTTACTGAGTCCTGAGTCCTGACATGAGGCCATCTCGAGACACGAGGCGATCACCAGGCCGATGAAGGATGTTGAGGTGAAAGTATAGAGACATCAAGGTATAGAGATATTACTCACCATTTGAGGAAGGCGAGAAGTTAGTATCTTTTAAATATATGTAACTCGAAGGACATGAATGCCAGTAGAAACCAACAGCCCAGGGAGCCACCGGGAAGAATGAAGGGCCCGAGTGGAGTACATCAACCACCGCAGGTCAGCTACCATGATTGCTGCAGTAGTCGAAGATCGCATTCCGAGCTACTGTTACTCTATACCTAATAAACATTAGCCAGACCAGTGCCAAAAAAATCTCGATTTTGAAAGGTTTTGAGGGCAGGATACTGCTTGGATACGTGGGAAAAATACCGAGTGATTGTTATCGATTATCGATATGTTGTTCCAAATCTCTTTTACCGCTACTTCGATGTCCTTTCACCCCAATTTCTCGGCAATCGAGCTGTTTACTGGGTAGCTTGAATCGTTGGCTTTGAACTTCTTCGTAGAGTGTCTTACTGCTGATAGAGGTGAGTATTCTCAATTCGATCTGCTAGCGATGCTGGCTAACTTGGAGCTTGGAGTTGAGTTAGTAATATAACTGAAAGTCATGTTTATATGAATTCATGTGTTCATACTCTGGCCTATAAGCATCTTTGTTTTCAGTCATAGAAAGCATGAACTATCACATCTGCGCAAGTGCGCTTGTCAATGCGCTTAGTGCTAAGACCAGTGTTTGAGAAAAGTCCAGGCCGAGAATCTCCCAGTCTGCGGAACTTTACACGTTTTACACTATTATTCTCTCTTTTTGACCAGGGTAGATCAGAACTCTTTCTACATCTACAATTGTATATTCAACCTGGAATTGATTTTTTTTACGTCTAGAAGGTTTGTGTTCGTTTATAACACTGCGTCTGGGTTTCTCGTTGACGTTTCTGGTAGCTTCGCTTGTCGTGGCGTTCCACATAATATGGTCGCAGCTTCACATGTTATTGCTTCCTAGAAGACCCGAAACCATTCAGACGGCATTGCTGTCTTGTTGTTGGGCGTCGCGAAGCTGGTAAATTTTACTGATGTGTTCTATTTTGCATGATCACTATCACAGCTTGTTGGAAAACTTCGATGGATCTTCGAAGTTCTCTTCGCAATTCACCGACAACAGCCCATTTCATTCCCGCGATCCAACAGAGGGGTTTTGCACAGCGTGTCCCCTTTATCGAGCTTAGGCTGGCGAACCTTGTGATCTTTTACGAGGAGGTACCAAGCTTTGGAATTGGAATTAGAGCGTCGGCAGCGCCAGCTACGTCAAAGAGGCATCATCTATGCGCGAATGAAAGCGTCTGTACGGCGGAGGATATGGTGCGTTGGTCTTTCTAGTACATTCTCGGTTCTGTCTAGTTTAATTCTACGTGAGATTTACCTCACGGATGATACCGCTACAGCGAAATTGACATATTTTGATTCCGTTCAATTGAACGCTGTCGGAACTTTGTCACGTGCTGGATATCGATCAACCTTGTCGCCTGCCTTTTTGGTACGAAGTACTAGAAAAACTTGTCCATCCAACTCTGTGCGGTAATTTCTCTTCCCCTACCATCATTCGATGCGCAATAAGTTCGGGTCCCTTATAATCCTTGTTTGTAACAGTTGTTAACCTTCCTCGTTTTCTCTCTTACACTTCGCTCTGCCCTACGTTATTCTCAGCGTTACTTGCCATTTCATATCCAACGTGGCCTTCCAGACGCTTAGATCTCTCCCATCATGCCAGTCACCACGAATGTTTTCGAGCCTGAAGTGCACCATATGGTGCTCGAGACCGTATTTCGTGGCGTAGAGCACTCATTATCCAGTCCGAACGCTCCCATTCATCAGTACCGCGGTATTAAGTATGCTACAGTCCCTGCTCGATTCCGTCAATCCAAGGTTTTCGCATCGTACCCTCCGCTGGTTGACGCCTCCAAATTTGGGTGAGGATGTGTTCTATTGTTCAATTTCCTGACATAATGCGCTTACAATCTGGATATGTCTCAGTCCTATATGTCCTCAAGTCAAGAACATGAATAGCTTTGAGGAAACCTTATTTAGTCTCAACGACGATGATATACCACAACAGGTCCTCAAACAGAATGAGTTCGAGTGTTTGAACTTGAACATCACCTGTCCTGGAGATCTGACTTCACAGGCGCGGTTGCCTGTCATGGTCTGGGTCCATGGGTACGGAAATTTTCTATCTCGTGATGGTGAAAGATACTCAGACTTTCATTTCAGTGGTGACGACAGAGGTCATGGCTCCAGCTGGGTTTACGACGGGGGTGCATTGGTAGGAAAAAGCATTCTGGTCGGTAAACCTGTCATCCTGGTTACCTTCAAGTGGGAACCATCTCTTTTTTTTTACCCTTTGGATGTGCATGCTCATGGTACATCTTTCTCTAGTTTTCGTATAGGCTTATTTGGATTTGCAGCCGGACCGCAACTTCGAGAGGACGGTCAAGAGAGTGTAGGCAACTATGGACTTCGCGACCAACGCATCCTCCTCGAATGGTTGCACAACTACATCACTGATTTCGGCGGAGATCCAGGCAACATCACCCTCTTTGGTCAATCCAGCGGCGCATTCGATATCGTTTGCCATCTGCTTTCTACCCTGAACGAAACTAGGCCATTGTTTAACCGCGCCATCATCCAAAGCGCAGTATTCGATTACAATATACCGGATATCGCTGCAGCAGGATGCCAACTCTCTCGCCTGATGTCCACGATGCATCTTTCTACCATAAGCCAGCTTCGAGCAATTGACGCCGATCAACTGGTCAAGTTTGGTCGATCTCTGCGTGTTGTTGACGATGGGGTGTTTCTGCGACATGATTGGAAAGATTTTCTCTCGCCTGAAGATTCTCACAAGAATCATCATCACAGTTTGAATTTAGTCGTTCCAAAAGCACTTTCTGCACTCAGATCCCACTCTCACACGCCAAAGCCTATTGGTTCTGCTTCGTCATCTTCCTCTAATTCAGGTGCTCGATCCTCCGTTTTCCAGCCTCTCCTTATCGGAGACTGTGCTTCTGATTCCATGCTTTGGTCCACACCCATTTCCTACTGGACTTCCGCTGCTGCTGCTCGTCGAATCAAAGCTGTCTGCCAGTCTTTGTCCAAAACCAACACGTTGTTTCACACGTACGATATCTCACCGTACACAGCTGATGAGGAAATCGCCGAGAACATACTCGAGCTCGTCAATGATGCGCGTATCGCATGGCCCACAGACTGTTTCGCACAGAACGCACGTCGTGAAGGCGGCGGTGTCTGGAGATATGTGTTTGACCAAGAAGGGCCATGGAGTTGCATACCTCATCATGCAGCAGATCTCATGTATCTTTTCGACAATGTACCTCTACCCGAGTCATCCACACGCTCAATAGCTGGATCTTCGATACAAGATACATTTTCAGGCGAGGCAGAGATGTTCCCTGACTCGTTCACGTTCGAAGATGATGACGAGGATATCAAGTATTCCCCGATTGTGCGCGATGACGACGCCATGAGCTCAGAAGACGGTGGCTGGGGTGTTCCTTCCGTAGCATCATGGTCGTACTCTCGTGTGAGAGATACGATGCAGGAGCAATGGATCGCTTTTTCCTATGGGGAAGCACCTTTCAGCGAAGACAAGGTGTTTGTTTTTGGACCTGAAGGTGAGACGGGGGAACGATCTCAGTCGATATTCGAAGGAAGGAGGAGGAGAACTTTGTGGAAGAAGGCATTTGAGCCTTTGGGAATGCAGGTTGTACATAAAATGGGCGTGGAGCTCAGTCGAGGACCGCCATTGCGGAGTTAGGTGGCTTTAAGCCTCTTCACCCACCAAAATTCGGAATTCATACACGGGACTTTGGGTTGATATTTTTATTTTCGTTTGGATTTGCCACTCATCTTCACATTCGCATCGTGCATTTGTCTCTCACCATGTTGTCACAATATCTTCACTGTACCTTATCATGCATGTAGTATTGTTCAGAACGCTATCGCTGTAGGTTGTCGGCGTCATACGAGTCATAATCTCAAGTGTTGTTGTTGTACCCCACTGTACTGTAAATTGAAACAGTCTTTGAAGTGAAGAGTAGGCATACCCATACAACATCAGGTTCGTATTTACATACTATGTCCCTGGGCTATCCTCTTACCCTCACAACTTTCCTCTTGCCTTTCTGAGGCCCTCCAGGAGCACCAAATGGACTGGGAGCGCCAGGGGCACCAAGGGCACCAGCGTTGTTCTCCGTAGCATTCATTCCTGCCTTGACAGTATCAATGAGTACGCCAGTTGGCAGCGCAGGCGAATACGGCGATAGTCGAGAAGCCAGAGGAAGAAGAGGCTCCGGGGGCACGGGTAATCGCCTACCACCCACTATTTGTTTGGGCTGAGGTGCTATCGGAGATTTAGATTTCGTCGTGGCAGGTGCTTTGCCCTTGTTAGACGATGGTGCTGCGTTGATGGTAGGAGTAGCAGCAGATGCGTTTCCGCTAGTTAAAGGAGAAGTGGAATACGGTGGACGGGGGATGTTCTCTGGCTTGAGGTGTTGAATTTGGAGGCTGATCATTTCCAAAAGTTGTTTCTCTGATTAGAAACCTAAAGTAAGATATGGGAACGGGATATGGATACTGAGACCGACTTGTTTTGATTGTTGGATTCATTAGCCTGCCTTCCTTCTTCCATTGGACTCTCACACGACCAGGGTTTTCCCAGTCTCGCGGATGGGCTTTGCTCACTTCATGGAGCGTACCAAGACCCAATCTGTTCGTCGCTTCAGCAATGTCCTTGCTCAAAGGCCACCAGATGCTCTTTGCCCTTTCTACCCGTCGCTGGCCTGTTCCATATGGACGCTTGGCATCGATGTAGATAGGATATATACATGTCCATCTAGATGTAAATAGAGACAATGAGGAATTCTGAATGTCAGATGAACATGCACAAGCCGATAAGATGTAACGAAATGACATACGACTTGTAGGGAGTTATATCTGTGACAGTGTTCTTGGGTAATTGGCTGGCGCCATCCGGTCTGAACTGTGGCTGCGATGAAGGCGACGCTGGGCCTGCACGATGAGAGGTATTGAAGTCCAGATCGTCCTCCGAATCGTTATCTGAAGCGATTTCTTGTAATAGAGGGCCTTTCGCGCCGGTATTGAGCAATGGCCGCGCAGGTAAAGGAAGGTCTGTATCGTCATCGAATTCATCTTCAACCAAGACTGTTTTTCTGGACATATTCGATTGGAATGTTGAATCAATGAATTATAGACGTTCCGATGTTGTGATGAAAGAAGGTGAGAATGAATTACTCCCACGAATTCTTTCTCTTCGACCACCATAATCAACTTTCATGGTCCTCAGATGCGTCTTTTGTTGACGCTGGCTGCGAATACGGTGATATTCATGTAAGGAACAAAATTTCATTAGACTCTTTAGTTTTCCTAGTCCAGTAATGGTTCAACAGAATATTTTGGTGCCTTTCCTTCACGTTTGCCGCGGATCCCAACGCTGGTGCGGGCCCTCAGAATGGTACACACCAAGAGCTAATATGCATTCCATTTGGTGAATGCGAGCCTTGCCCCTTAGATGAGGTAACTGTCTTCGTATCCTGCTACAATCTACGCATTTATATTACAACTAGCTCGACAAACCTTTCTGTCAACCATTTGGCAACCGAAGATTAATGCATTGCCATAATGCTTCATTCCAATCCTCATCCTACTACGATGGCTCCTACAGACCTCCACGTCCGCGTATGCTTCCGCCAGACCGCCAGCACAATCCTATCCCCAATCTGAACTCCAACTCAGATCATGACTCTAATCCTCCACATCGTCCTTTGAATAAAATCGGCGAAACTCCCGCCTGGGAATCTTGTGGGCGTATCATTTCGCGTGAACGAGCGGATTTCTATGAATTCATGGCGTGTAATGTTCTTTTTGCAATTGGAGCAATATTAGTGGTGTATATTAGGTCGAGAAGACTGCATGCGTTGCATGCGAGGCAACTGGCCGCGAGGATTGGTCTTATCAGAAACGGGGGAGCAAGATGATAATTATGTGGTGTTGGTGGTTCGTTACGGTCACGACTGCGTTGAATGTCAGACGATGGTCACTCTCAATATTAACACTTGCGAAAGAGGACAGGATCTTTCAATATGGACAGAACCGAACACAGAATTCTACGATTGACAGTAATTGCAACAATACATCGGCCTGTCTATCAATGGGTGCCCAGGCGGTTGTCGTTCATAGGCAGACGGTGATTAGTCCCGAAGTTTACAGGTGATGGCGGTGGTGCAGGGGTTGGTGGTGGAGTGAATGGTTGCGAGCCTGGACCCATGCTACGAATCTCCAATAAAGCATCCGAGTTCGAATGAATAGTGTTTCTGGTCTAGAAGAAGATCATGGTTAGAACCCGAACAGGCAAGACGTTCTGTCACTGTCACTAACAGCATAAGGTGCGGCATGCGCGATAGCAAACAAGCCAAGGACGCAGATAGAGAAATAAGCAGGTGCGAGACGCATGATGGTGTAATTTTGAAAAATGGGTTCAACTCGGACTGTGCCAGCAGATGAGTAAGTTCAGATGAAGATACTGTCCTTTATACCATTCGCCCTCACAATTTGTACTGCCCCTGCCCTTTGCATATTTCTATGAAAACTGATGAAAAATTTCGCTGTGCAAACTTGAGCGAATAATTTAACAGAACCAGCCTGACGATTAGAGATTTCAATCAAACTCACTTGATGCCTCCATTTTTGACTTCGACTTCACGGAAGGTACTCAGAGGAGTAGGAAGTGTATTACACGGCCAGTCTCTAGATAGGAACGCCGGTTGTAGGGCGTATGCGACACAACATTAATATCAATCTAGTCCTCTTTGACCCAGAACTAGCCTCACGGAATCATGCAAAGGCATACAAAGTAACTTCACTGCGAGGGGTTTTTGGAACTTTGATGTACATTTATTGCATTTGTCATGAAACCCGTCACTGCGAGCATTGTAATTCGAATGAATGTGTTTTCTGAGCTTTGAGGCATGTACAACAGGATAACTCATCAAAGAGGTATGTTTTCCCTCTATCTGCTATCTGCATAGGGAGATGCTGAATGTGAAACGGCATTCTTATCATATTTGAGGAAATTTTATTCTTGCCAAGGCGGAGACTGTCATAGCCTCTTCACAGCTTGAGCCCTTATCAAGCCCCTAACAAAGTATTGCTGTATTGAAGCAGAGGAGCTGGACCCTGCTTTAATCTGTTGGGTCTTGCTACGCTTGCTGGACTGTTGGCCACGGCTTCGGCATTTGGGTTTGCGGGAAATTTTACTGGTTTTGCACTGATTAGACGAGCGTTAGATGCATGGTTAATCTGTTCGGGTTGCACAGGTACAATGCCTGTTTCGAAGATACATGTGCTAAAGGAGCTTCGCTGACGCGTCACAGAATGAATATGCGGTGCGTCTAAGAATAAGACGTACCCTAAACAGGTTGTGGCCAATCAACCAATACCACTGGACCATGCTTGAACGCCGTTGGACGGTCTTCGTCACAGGGCCCAGCACCAACTGAACAGGTTCAGGGCTGTTCAGGGCGAAGAACCTGACGTTCCAGCCGATGAAGATCAGCCAGAGGATCCTGCACCACAGGGACCAGGTGGTGGACCTGATGGACCTGGTGGACCTGGTGGACCTGGTGGACCTGGTGGACCTGGTGGACCTGGTGGACCTGGTGGACCTGGTGGACCTGGTGGACCTGGTGGCCCTGGAGGACCCAGTGGACCTGGTGGACCAGGTAATTCAGGGAATAGTGGAGATGATGAATTTCCCATAACCGATTCTAGTCAATTCATGAATATTATGTCTAACTTTTCTAGTAACATCAACAACTTAGGAACAGCGTTGTCCGGGGTGAAATCCACGGATGACACTAGCAACAAGACCAAACCTAAGGAGGCAGAAGTATTTGACGGATCGGATCCAAGGAAGCTCTGAAGCTTTCTTGTTTCACTCGCATTAGTCTTCAATGATCGACCAAAGTATTTCACAGAGACGAAGAAGATTAACTACACCCTCTCTTACCTTTCAGGTACTGCCAGGCAGTGGTTCGAACCAGATATTCTGGATCTGGATCTACTTAATATGCCTGAGTGGACCTACTCATTTTCCGCGCTCGTCCGAGAGTTGCAGAAACAGTTTGGGGTGTATGATATGCAGAGTGAAGCAGAAGGTAAAATAGGCAACATAGTGATGAATAGGGCTCCATCCTATTACATTACTATTACTCAGAAAGATGTAATTAATAGGAATAGGATGTAAACCTATTTAATACCTATTATAATAAGTAATTACTCGGTTTTGGTACCATACTTGATTTGGCCTGAAATAAGCTTGAAAGAATCAAATGCGAAAAGTCCATCCTGTATCCAACACTTGGAACACATTGCTTTGGTTGTAGTCTCTGCTTTCATGAGAAGGACTCATAATAGTTCAATAATGAAACACCTACACGCAGCACTTGCACTTGAACTCCCACCTAAGCTTCCCCTTTTCTGTTACAAGACGCTCTGTCCAGAAGTCGCGGGTGTTGCTTTTGGGTCCACGTTGGATTCGTTCTACTTCCTCGATTTTGCGTAGGGCTGACTGTCCATCGGACTCTTCTTCTGAGCTTACATCCATATCTTCCCTTGACATCCGAACCTAAATAATAGTTTTAGTGTAGACTTTCACATTTAATACAGTTTGAAGCATACCTTGCGAGAAGAGCTTTTAAACGCTACCCAATTTTCTTTCCCTTTGTCTGCTTTCGCTCTAGTCTTTACTTTTCTATCCATTGTCTCTTCCTCACTCTCTGACGGTGCAACATTTCTGTGGGAAGATGGACCCGCATCATCTTCATCCACAATCTCCTCTCCGTTGGAATTGTACATGACATCTCCGACTTCTAAGGATGGCGAACGGGTGCGAGAGTGGTAAAAGTAATCACCATCATCTTCATCTTCACAGCTATCCTCTTCCCCATGATCATCTTCCTGATTGACTGCTCCAGCGAGAATACGAAGCTCATCACATAGCCGCATTAGTTTCCCAACGGCTAAATCCACTGGAAACTGCGGATCCTCTAGATAGTTGTCCACCACTGAAACCAAGTAACGATTGACAAAATTCATTCCGTGCTCCCCTCGCGTAAGGTGCTGGAGCCGTCCTGAGCTATTACGTGTATCCTCTCCAAAAGTACGATCAAAGAATTTGTTGAAAACTGCCCAGCCTGATTCACCTTCCTCGTCCAAGCTGACTGCAATTTTTCCATTAGGTGCTCCCTCTGGAATACTCTTTGGTAGGTTTCGAGTTAGACGGGAGATCTGATTAACCAAGGACTTCATTCGAGACTTGTCATCTCCTTCATCTGCACTACCGTTATTTCCAGTACCTCCCCCTCGTTTGATTTTTGGTTTCCCTCGCCGTGTGGTTGCCTTTGTCTTCTTTGCCTTACTCGGCAGGTCATCCTTCAGTTCCTCGAGAGCTGCGATATATTTGTCTGTGTTTCGTTTCCGCTTCCCTTTCAAGGGTTCATCTGTGGGGACTGAAGTAAGGAAAAGGATTCCCACAAAGTAAGATGAATTATTGTACCTCCAGCTTGCACTGAATCAGCACCGCCAGGAATACGAATGCGAAGTGGTAGAGCTGAGAGCGATCCTTGTTTTTTCATTGCTATCAGTCTAGAAAGAGCGAAAATTTCCAGCCATGAATCGGTTTATCAGTGTTGTTTGGCAAAACCCTTACTCAGCAAGCTTGAAACCATCAGCGCCGTCGCAATGCCTTGGTGCTCAGACCAACCGATTAATTACCTATTTTACTAGATTAAAAACCTATTACAAGCTGCACTGTAATATAATACTAATAGTAATACGAAACAACCTATTTAATAAGTAATTAAGACAAATAGGATGGAGCCCTAGTGATGAAGGATTTGGATACCATCCGAAAATACAACAACACCTTCAATAGCCTCACTTCGCTCACCAGATGGGACGGGAATGCGCTCCAATGGGTGTATGAAAAAGGCGTTGCACCGCGCCTTGAGGACAAAATGGCTCGGGTGCGAAAACCAAAAACTCTCGAGGAATATTGAGAGATCATTCTGGAGATTGACAATTGTTATTGGCAAAGGGAATTAGAAAAGAAAAGAGAAGTGATAGTTGGAGTGATCGTCAAAGCGACCGTCAAAGTGATTGTTGAAACGATCATCGAGGCGACCGTTGAACCAATCGTTGGGGCCACGGGTTGGACTTTGCATGGTCATAACATGATGTGCGATCGGACACTGCGCACGACTTTGTAGTCAATCTTGATGAATTACACTCTTTCCTTCATGACAAATTTACTAATCCACAGAAACATTATAAAGACCAGGCTGATAGAAAACGAATTCCAGCTCCAGAGTTTCCGATCGGATCCGAAGTTTTTGTTCTGGCTAAACACATTAAATCCACTCGCCCTACTGAGAAATTTTCTGAAAAATATCTTGGTCCTTTCAAGGTCATTGACTGTCCAGGAACTCTTTCA
The DNA here is from genome assembly GCA_027919855.1 of Lentinula guzmanii. Classification (NCBI taxonomy): domain Eukaryota; kingdom Fungi; phylum Basidiomycota; class Agaricomycetes; order Agaricales; family Omphalotaceae; genus Lentinula; species Lentinula guzmanii. Next base: position 24,788 of record JANVFO010000089.1, read on the forward strand.
TACAAGTTACAACTTCCGGATTACCTCTGTCGCATCCATCCAGTGTTCCATGTATCACAATTAGAACCAGTTACCCCCAATCCATTTTTGCTTTGCACGCAGTTGCCTCCACCGCCAATCAAAATTGATGGTGAAGAGGAGTACTTCGTTGCTGAAGTACTTGATTCCAAAATGGATCAGAGGTTCAAACATTGTCCCTTGCAATACTTCATGCAATGGGCAGGTTATGAAGGAACAGATGAAGAATTTTCTTGGATTGGAGCCGACGACATCCATGCAGACGAGTTGGTACCAGCATTCCACCAACATTACCCAGACAAACCAGGACCACTACAATAAACTCATTCATCCTTATGGTACTCTCCACATCATTTTCATTTACTACTTATATTTCACACCGTCCATCGGACGTAAAGACTTCAACAAACTTTCATTTTCACTCATTATACTAATAACATCCTTTTATTTCACTTACGACTATTTACGATCACACAACGAAACAAAAACCAAGAAAACTATCACATTATATACAACAATATACAACAATAACACAAACAACAAAACAAAAAATAAAACAAACAAAATTATATAGTAGTTTTAGTTCGGGGCCGATTGCTTCGCGCGTTCCTCCTCTTCCTCTTCTTCCTCCAACTCTGCTTGTTCCTCATGTCTTCTTACTTCTTCTTCATATTCTTCTTCTTCCTCCAATTCCTCTAACTCTCTTTCTATCTCCAATGCTTCCAATGCTTCCCTCTATGGGCCCGACGGCTGCGCTTGACTAACATTGTGTCTTGCCAAGATCCTACTTGAAGGCGGAATTGCCTAAGTTCATAGGCAATACCCACCATGGACTCTTGGATTCATTCCATCGCCCCAACTACCCTCTTGTAGAAGTCCGTTGGCTGCGAGGTGTCTCCGACGATGGGATTGGATTTAACCCTGTCATTCCAGGAACAGTGAACTTTAGATTTCCTGCAATGATAGCAGGAAACCATGTTCGACTGATCCTGGGGATGACAGTCTAATTCTCGCTCTATGCATCATGCGCAGGGGGGCTGAGCAGATGAAGTACTTGTGATTGGCTAAAAAAGAAAAGCAATTAGTACGAATCATTGGCAACCTACTATTACTCACCTGGGCATTGTTACCCTTCTTCTTCTTTTGTTTAGGAGCCTTTGGCTTCTCGACCCGTCCACTACCTTCATCTGATGATTCCTGCTATCAAACAACATCAATTAAAGAATTAGGAAAAAAAAGGAAGTTACTCACTTCGTATGGAGGATCCAATGGATCCGGGATATCATCTCTTACCCTCTTCTTACTTGGCACCACTTCTCGCGCCTTACCCCTTCTTGCTTCCGCCAATTCTTCCTGCCTTTGCTTTTCTGCCTCTTCCAATTTTTTCTGTGCAGCCTTTGCACGCTTCGCCTCCTCGATCTTCCGCTTCTTTTCTGCTAGTTCCTTTTCCTCCCTCTTTCTTCGCTCCTCCGCCGCTTGCCTGTTCTTCTGCCAATCGCTTTGCACGCTCCACTTCTACCCTTTCTTCCTCCTGGGCAGCAAGTAATTGCTCCTGCATTTGACGGAGCTGCGCGGTGATTGCGGATGAAGTGAGTTTGTGTGGAGAAGACATGGTTAAAGAAGAAAAGTTGAAGTCCATCCGTCCTAACGGGCCAGCTTGTATAGAGTTCAAATTACGCATGGACCATTTCGCATCACAAGACTTCATGTTGGTTGAAAGTTTTCAACACGCATTGTGGGACTTGGAATTTTGCACATGACTGATTGGGCACTTCTTGCATCGCACCGGAATGATCGCTTCTACTGTTCCACTGGAACTTGGAGGCACGATAGGGTTCTGTTACGATCATGCGCATCAGTCGTATGCATCGCGCGTAGCGCTTCGCACCGACGCAGTCAACCGTACATGATCAAGTCCATCATCGATGCAACGCACCGATGATATGGATCAGGTAATCTACTTCCGTGATATTCATCCACCTATCCTCCCTATCCCGTCGCCCCTCCTTTGGACGGACTATATACCATACCGCCTTCCTCTCCCCATTAGTCCACTGTCTTCCTATCCGCACTCATTATCTCTACTTCCGATTTGTCGTAACTACTTTAGGATACTTTGTAGCGATACCGGAGATAGCGAACTTAGCATATAAGACTTGCGGTCGTAGGTAGAAGCCTTAGTTTTAATATCGAATTGGTACAACTCCCAAGAATCACATAACACTTGCTCTCTTCACGCTTATACCTCGTTCGACCCCGTCGACCTTCAGTCGATACTATCTCGATCTCGAACGAACTTAACACGGACCGCGCAGCGTAGCAAGGATACTGTCAATAACGGTATCGAAGGTCCACTTGATCCACATGCTCCTAACAGTATATTAAAACTCTACTCTCTACGCTGTTACTGATCCTTTCATTCAAATCTATATGGCCCCTCGAACTCGAAGCAATCGAAACACCAGTCCCAACCACTCTCAGGTAAACCCCAAAGGTAATCCGTTCGCAAACAACGCGCAATCCTTTGGACCCTACACCGCATCGTTATCCGCACTAGGCTCTCAACGAGCACGACACCCAGGTTTTGGCCCCATGACATCCGCGAGCGCTATGTCCTCAGTCTCGACATCCAATGTCCTCGGTAGGAACGACAATCCGAAGGTAGATTACGAAATCTTGTACACCACAGATGGACAGGAGATCGTAGTCCAGACCCTGAAGAAGGATCGCACTCCGATCCCTCGTACGGCGACAGTTCCAACCCCCACCGGAGCCGAAGACGCGTTAGACAACGACTTCCTCAACAATCGCGATGACACTCAACCGCCAAACAACCCCCCTGGGCCTGACGACTCCGACTCCGACGATAACGATGGTGACGACAACCCCGGCGCACCTAGTGGTCCCGGAGGCCCCGGTGGACCTGGGATGATGGTGGTGACGATGGTGATGGACCTGGGGGTCCCGGAGGACCGGGTGGTCCAGACGATCGAGGTAATGCTCGATTGCCGACCAATCCCGATGCATTAGGACAGATGACTCTCGCTACGTTTAGTTCTTTTAAAGAGTCTATTGATGGTCTAAAAGGCGTTCTAGCTGGTATGTCTGTTAAGGCCGTGCAACCGGAAAGGATTACGATCGAGGTTCTGGAGGCTTTGGATGAAGTTCCGAGTGTGGGAACGGTGGCTGTGACACAAGGATGTACTCGAAAGGGCTACACGGTCCTCGGAAGTATGATGGGACTTCAGCAAAGCTTTCGGCAATGCTCCCTACACGCTATCTGGGTGTCCCTGCGAAGTGCGAAGAAGAAAGAAGTTCCGGAGCGTCGGACAGAACCGATCGGTCGATCCGGACGTAACTAAACGTAATATAGAAGGAGGATAGAAGGTAACTTTTATTTCAAGCTGGGGAAACGATACTAAACAGTGTACTTAAGTAGTAAATTGTCTAATTGTTAAATAAAGAACAATAAGCAATATAAAGGTTTACCCGAGGTGAAATATAAGACAATAAGGGCGTGGGAATCTCGGACAAATACCTTTGGAAGCTGTCCGAAGCTATCGAGAATAGAATCGAAGATACGGAGCTGATAATGAATGCGAAAGCTCCGGAAATGCGAATAAGTCATTCGGTTATCGATCCGGAATTATTCGATTGTTGATTCGGAAGTATTCGATTATTGATCCGGAGGCATTCGACGATCGATCCGACCGGAAGACTGACCGGAAAGGTCCGGCCTAAGTATCAGAATGAATCAACTATTGATTCGATCGGAAGGTTGGTCGATTGGTCTGGCACAGGCGTAACAATGTCGACTAAGAGGACAGAACCAGGCAAGACCATCGTAAAGAACCCCGATGCATTCGATGGCTCCGAACCCAGGAAACTCAAGAACTTCTTGGTATCCCTATCCCTCGTATTCCTCAATCGTCCCGAATACTTCACCGAGCAGCGAAAGATCAATTATACGATCTCGTACCTTAGCGGTACGGCTCGGGAATGGTTCGAACCCGACATCCTTGATCCCGATGTTACTGCTATGCCGACGTGGACCCATTCGTTCAAAGCTCTGGTCAAGGAGCTGCAGGACAATTTCGGTCTCTACGATGCGCAAGGCGACTCCGCAGATAAACTTGGTAACTTGAGGATGAAAGATAGCGACAACGTTCGAAAATACAACATCCGATTCAACACCCTAGCCGCTATGACCAGCTGGGACCATGGCGCCCTTCGATGGGCCTACGGTCGCGGTCTAGCATCCCGCATCAAAGACGAGCTCGCACGCATCAAGGAACCTGCGACTCTCGTAGAGTTCCGCGAAGAAGTACTTCGCATCGACAACCAATACTGGAGAAGAGAGGAGGAAAAGAAGCGTGAGGCGAATAGGAACTCTGGAGGGCAGACGAAGACTCAACAGAAGAAATCCGACAACCCCGCCACACCATCCACCTCGACTTCGACAACATTGACGTCCTCCAAACCGCAAGGTAAGAGTTCGACACCACAGTCTTTGACATCGAACTCCAAGCCGAACACTCCGAACAATGGCTCGAACCAACAAAAACCCGCCTACGCAAATCGATTGGGCGCGGATGGTAAGATCACACCTGCGGAGAAGGAACGTTGATGAAAATTCGGATTGTGCAACTTCTGCGGCTCGAATAAGCACCTACTCGCTGACTGTAATTTGCGTAGGGCTCGGGAAGCTAAGGTTAGAGCTGCGCAAACAAACCCCGCGCAAGAGTCCGCTTCTTCAGCAACTCCGATGTCTGCCTCGACGGTAGGATCGGGAAAATAGTCCGCAACTCTTGTACCCCGGTACGAAGCGAGAGTTGCGTTGACCCGGTTCGTACCAGCAGTGGGGAAGTTGTTCTCAATGAGTCCGCTCTTTCGTTACACTCCAAGTCGTTTATGATCAATTTATCTATCCATGTACTCTTTGATAAGACTCACATTCCGAGTTCTTTCGATACTCTCCTCGATTCTGGCTCTACAGACAATTTTATCGATACAAAATTCGTATATTTGAATTCTATTCTGACCGTTCCGACTTCTACTCCGATCAACCTCCGACTCTTTGATGGTTCGATAACAATGAAGCCCATCTCCGAAACTTGTACCCTACCGATTTTATTTCCATCTGGCAAGCTTATACCTTTGGACTTTTATGTCACACCTTTGGATTCTTCATGCAAGGCTGTTTTAGGTTACGGTTTTCTTTCCCGCTACAATCCGTCGATTGACTGGGTATCGAAAACACTTACTTTCCAGAATACCAACCATCCCGAATCACCGACGTCCTCTTCTTCGCCTGGCCCCTTCGCGACCTCCGAAGAAGTACCTTTCGAACCATCAAATCGCATCGATCCGACACCCGCTGAATGGTATTCACAACCCACCATACAGCACTCGTATAAGGCTCGACCACTTTCCGACAAGTTTCCCTTCAAACCCATTTATTCCTACCCATCAGTTATGCAAATGGCGTCGCGCCTACGGCACGACGAAGTAGACATCGCTTTGGTCAGCGCGGTACCTTTCCACCACACTTGTAAGCAATCAGGTATGGAACCACTTGTTCTCTATGCCGTTCACTCTGAAGTTGCTGCACGATTGTCGAAAACTGATACTGATGACCCACCGTCCAAAAACGAGATTCCGGAAGACTACCATGACTTCGCCGATGTATTCGACGAGATCGACTCGGAAGTCCTCCTGGAACATCGCTCCTATGACCTCAAGATCGACTTAGAAGAAGGTGCTGAGCCACCTATTGGATGAATTTATCCACTTTCTCCAAAAGAGCTCGAGGCTCTTCGCAAATTTCTTGATCAATCTCTTGCCACCGGTACTATCCGGCCTTCGACATCTCCACACGGCGCTCCTGTACTCTTCGTTCCGAAGAAGGACGGTTCGCTCCGACTATGTGTAGACTTCCGTGGCTTGAACAAGATCATGAAGAAAGATCGCTACCCTCTACCTTTGATTTCCGACCTACTCGACGCTCCGAAACAAGCGAAGATCTATACCAAACTTGACCTGGCACACGTGTACCACCTGGTATGTATCGCGGAAGGTGATGAATGGAAGACTACATTCCGAACACGTTACGGCTCTTTCGAATGGCGTGTGATGCCTTTTGGCCTCACTAACGCTCCAGCCGCTTTTCAACATTTCGTCAATGATATCTTCAAAGACTTACTTGATGTCTGCGTGATCGTCTATCTTGACGACATACTCATCTACTCCGACGATCCTTCAAAACACTCCGAGCATGTCTGCGAAGTCCTCCGACGACTCCGCGCGCACAAGTTATTTTGCAAACAATCCAAATGTGAATTCGGAGTTGACACGGTCGAATATCTTGGTTACATCTTATCACCAGAAGGACTCACGATGGCCGCTGACAAAGTCAAAGCAATCGTGGACTGGCCTACTCCGAGGAAGGTCAAGGATATACAATCCTTCTTAGGTTTTGCAAACTTTTATCGCCGTTTTATTTATAATTATTCTGACATCGTCTACGCTATGAATCGACTTACCCGGAAGGGCATCGATTGGTTATGGACTACAGAGTGTCAGGAAGCTTTCAACAATCTAAAACTCGCTTTCACGATGGCACCGATTCTTGCGCACTGGGAACCGAACCTCGCTATGATCGTAGAAACCGATGCTTCCGACTACACTCTCGCAGCGATCTTATCAATCGTGTACGACAATGGAGAAATTCACCCGGTCGCTTTCCTCTCTCGAACCTTCCAAGGCGCTGAACTGAACTACGATACTCACTGTCATGAAGTGAGCCACCCCTATTATTTTCCTTTTCTTTACAATACATCATTCCATCACTGTTACCTATCATGATCGATCCGGAACCTTCCAGTCCATTCCGTTCCATTCCTCGTTCCTGAACTATACAGTATGACATCATGATTCCCGTACCTTACCTTTGTATATATAAGCCAGCCCCCACAACCTGATCCCTTATCTTGACCTCTTTGTCTTTGGGATCAGGTATGTCTTTACTTACTCCTCAGTATTTATTATGAATATAACTTTGTCGTTGGGATCAGTATCTGTCCGCTTCCGCTTAGTCTTGCCGCCGTCGTCACCTCTTTGTGACACTCACGACAAGGAATTGTTGGCAATTTTCGAAGCATTCAGAGCTTGGCGACACTACCTCGAAGGTTCCGGAACACCAATCGACGTGGTCACTGACCACAAGAACTTGGAATATTTCTCTACGACAAAAATCCTCACACGACGACAAGTACGCTGGTCTGAATTTCTTCACACCTTCAATATGACCATTCGCTTCCGCCCTGGAAAACTCGGAGCAAAACCGGACTCGATCACTCGATGCTGGGACGTCTATCCAAAAGAGGGGGATATCGGCTACGCGCAAGTAAACCCACAGAACTTCCGTCCGATATTTACTAACGAGCAACTTACTACTCCGTTACGAGCGACTTTCCTAGAAGGGCCGATACTCCGCGCTTCAGTTATACTGGACTTCGACACCCTCCACTCCGATATTCGAAACGCTCTAACACTTGATGCTGACTCCACCCTAGGATTGGAGTTTGCTAAAGATGATACGAAACCTCGTTGGACCCTAGACCCCGAAGGATTACTCCGTCTCGATGACCGAATCTACGTTCCGAACCATTCCAACCTTCAACTACAAGTTCTACGATACTTCCACGACCACCCACTATCTGGTCACTGTTATATTCATGCAGGACAGTCTATTTCTTTATACACATACATACACTAATCGCTTCCATCGCGTCCGATGGATCCATTACACGTTTATTGATTCATCGCATCCGAAGGATGCAATTACACTTTCTTTATTACAACACTTATAGTTAACATCCTCACATTCCTTCATTCAACATTATTACTTCTTACCGAGATCATATGCTCATCAGTCATCTTCTTATACATGTGTTATTTACTTATTACTCTGGTTAGCTACAAGACTAGTATTTAAGCCGTAGTGTAGCTTAGCTGTACTTCAGTTTAAATATCGACTTCAGTTGACTTATACAGTCTATACTCAGTTGAAACATTACACTCGCTTCGCTTCAGATCGGATCCTTCGCTCCATCCAACTGCTTCTACCTGGGACACGCGACTCTAACGAGGGTACTACTAATAGTGGTATCAACGTCCCATTACTATTATCCCGCACCGCACCGCATCACATCGGACGGTCCACTTGGCTGTATTCAGCATAACTCTAACAGTATATTTAAACTCCTACTCGTTATTGTCGTGCTCAAATCATTTTATTATGGCCTATCGTACTCGTGCTCGCGCACGCTCAAACACCAACGTCTCTGATACATCTGTTCGTGATGAACAAGAGGCAAACCCCTTCGCAACAACCGCAGCTGTTATGATCATGCACAGGTCGTAGGGATAAGTTGGATCGCGGACTATAAGTCCGCGGGTAAAAGACCGAACACCAAGATAAATCCCGGTGAGGGTTAGGTGGACCTACGGAGAGGTAGTCGGACGTTGACGCTACTATTAATAGCGTCCCCGACACGCCGCTGTCCGAAAGCGAGGTTGAGGGTAATTCCGATCGCGGGAGAAACTCACGCGATCGTACTTAGGATGAGGTTGAGATTTAACTCTATTTGAAATACACTGTATGAGTGCGCTATCAAAGTCGATATTTAAACTAAGGACCAACTATTCTACTCTCGAAGCTTTATACTGTAATCGCTACCTAAGGGTCGCTAAGCGATAGTATCCTAGAATAGTATGGTCGAACATGAGGAGAATAAAAGGGGTAAGTATAAAGGGAATGATATAAAAGGATATATAAAAATCGGTTAAGGTGTGAGGGATATAAAATCGAAAGTAAAAAGGATCGCGGAGATAAGCTCCGCGACGAAAGAAACATAGTGGAATCAAATACCGGAAAATGATTGTCGGGCCGCGGGAGTTGAACTTGGCATGGTCGTAACAGCAGCATCATTCCTACCGTTCTCGGAATCTATTTCTGCCATTGGTACTAGTCGTCGTCGTAGTACTGCTTACGGACCCTCGGCTCCGTCGGCAGCTACTGCTGCTCTATCAGCTATTGGAGAAATCACTTCACCAGACTTAGCTGTAGAAACACTTTATACTAAAGATGGCTTACCAGTAGAGGTTTGGACACCTCGAGGTGGACGATGGATCCGGAGGACATCTCCCCAACCATCCTCGCCTTCCCCAACCACAGCTACTCAAGCTGCTAAAGGAAAGGGAAGAGCTGTCTCTCCATTATTCGAAAATCTCCCACACTCCCAAAACATTCCTACTCAGGATCCAGAACCAACCGAACAGGTTCAGGACGAAGAACCTGACGTTCCAGCCGATGAAGATCATCCAGAAGATCCTACACCACAGGGACCAGGTGGTGGACCCGATGGACCTGGTGGTCCTGGAGGACCCGGCGGACCTGGTGGACCAGGTAATTCAGGGGACAGTGGAGATGACGAAATTCCTATTCCCGATTCTAGTCAATTCATGAATATTATGTCTAACTTTTCTAGCAACATCAACAACTTAGGAGCAGTGTTGTCCGGGATGAAATCCGCGGATGACACTGGTAACAAGACCAAACCTAAGGAGGCAGAAGTATTCGACGGATCGGATCCGAGGAAGCTCCGAAGCTTTCTTGTTTCACTCGCATTAGTCTTCAATGATCGACCAAAGTATTTCACGGAGACAAAGAAAATTAATTACACCCTTTCTTACCTTTCAGGTACTGCCAGGCAGTGGTTCGAACCAGATATTCTGGATCCGGACTTACTTAACATGCCTGAGTGGACCTATTCTTTTTCCGCGCTCGTCTGAGAGTTGCAGAAACAGTTTGGGGTGTATGATATGCAGAGTGAAGCAGAAGGTAAAATAGGCAACATAGTGATGAAGGATTCGGACACCATCCGAAAATACAACAACACCTTCAATAGCCTCGCTTCGCTCACCGGATGGGACGAGAATGCGCTCCGATGGGCGTACGAAAAAGGCATCGCTCCGCGCCTTAAGGATGAAATGGCTCGGGTGCGAAAACCAAAGACTCTCGAGGAATATCGAGAGATCGTTCTGGAGATTGACAATCGTTATTGGCAAAGGGAATTGGAAAAGAAAAGAGAATCCGCAAAAAGCAGTGGAGGTAATAGCAATAGCGGTAAATTCTCGGCCAAGAAAGGATCCTCCAATCCTTCCCCTACCAACACTAACATCTCCACACCTTCCTTTAATAAACCCAACTCCAACGGATCTAAATTCAATCATAACAACAAATCCGGAGGATCCGATCAGCGAAAATCGACAGATAGCAGCAAGTTCGGACCCGACGGAAAGATTATGCCTGAGGAGAAGGAAAGAAGGAAGAAGTACAATCTATGTGCTTTCTGTGGTGGGAAGCATAAGTTCGAGGATTGTAACAAGCGTAAGGCCAGAGACGCTAAAGGCCGCGCTACGGAAGTAGTGGCTATGGATCCGCCGGACCAACCATCCGAGGGTGCAAAAAAATAGTCCGCAACTCTTGTACTCCGGTACAAGCGAGAGTTGCGTTGATCTAGTTCGTACCATTAAGGAGACCTATCTCAATGCTTCCGCTCTTTCACCTAACGAACATTCTTTAATTATTGATGTCATTACAGAAATTCCTCTTGATGAGGATCCGAAATCTTTTACTACTTTGAATTTTCCAACTTTACTAGATTCTGGTTCCACTGATTGTTTCATTGATTCACAATATGTACAATTAAATTCTATTCCTACCTCGTCTATATCTCCTATCAATCTTCGTTTGTTTGATGGTTCATTATCTTCTAAACCCATTTCGCAAACCGCGACCTTACGCGTCCGGTTTCCATCCGATGAGCTGCTTCCACTTACATTTTATGTAACTTCACTTGATTCATCTTGTAAAGCTGTTTTAGGATATAGTTTCTTGGCCCGCTACAATCCGTTGATTGACTGGGTTTCAAAAACAATTTCTTTCCGAGACACTAATCATTTTGATTCTATCCAGACGTCTACTCCTTTCGCATCCGAAACAGATCCACTGGAGACTCACTCATGATCGAGCTCGAGCTCATCAAATCGCTCTCGCTCTCATCGTACCCCTCGTCCATTATCGGACAAATTTCCTTTTGAACCTATCTATACTTACCCTTCTTTAGCACAAATGGCATCCCGACTAGACAACTCTGATATTAATATCGCACTCATCGGAGCCGTCGCTTTCCATCGGGCTGTAAAAAAGAAGGTATGGAACCTATGTTAATTCATGTGATGCCTTCAGAGGTATTCGCTCGAAGCTCTACTACAAAAACAAAATCTTCCAATAGTACTAACATTCCTGATGAGTATAAAGATTTTGCAGATGTGTTTGACGAAATCGCATCCGAGGAGCTTCCGGAACATAGACCTTATGACCTCAAGATTGAACTAGAGGATGGAAAGGAACCACCGCTTGGACGAATCTACCCACTTTCACCAAAGGAGCTTGAAGCTCTTAGAGACTTCTTGGACAAACAACTCGCTAATGGAGCCATACAACCATCCACCTCGCCTCACGGCGCACCCGTCTCTTCGTTCCGAAAAAGGATGGATCACTCAGACTATGTGTGGACTTCAGAGGACTCAATGCTATCACCAAGAAGGATCGTTACCCTTTACCACTTATTTCAGATTTATTGGATGCTCCGAAAAAAGCCAAATACTACACCAAATTCGACCTTGCTCACGCTTATCACTAGTGCGTATTGCTGCTGGTGATGAATGGAAAACAACTTTCCGGACCCGTTACGGATCCTTCGAATGGAAAGTTATGCCTTTTGGACTAACTAATGCTCCAGCCGCTTTTCAACGGTTTGTCAATGATGTTTTAGCTGATCTACTGATGTTACTTGTATAGTCTACTTAGATGACATACTCATCTATTCGGACGATCTACAGACGCATCGTAAGCACGTCCGTGAAGTGCTCCGACGGCTCCGCAAACACAAGCTATTTTGTAATCCAGCAAAATGTTACTTCGAAGTTGACACAGTGGAGTATCTAGGCTACATTCTATCGCCCGAAGGTCTCACAATGGCTAAAGACAAGGTTCAGGCTATCATTGATTGGCCTGTGCCTCGGAAGTTAAAGACATTCAATCTTTTCTGGGATTTGCTAATTTCTACAGACGTTTTATTTTTAATTACAGTGATATTGTGGTACCGATGACTAGACTCACTCGCAAGGGTGTAGTTTGGAATTGGTCCGACGCTTGCCAAAAAGCTTTTGATAAGCTTAGAATTGCTTTTACTAACACTCCTATTCTCGCTCATTGGGAGCCCAACAGACGGCTCATTGTAGAAACGGATGCATCGGATTACGCGCTCGCTGCGATCCTATCCATTATACTGGAGGACGGCGAGATCCATCCGATCGCATTTCTCTCTCGCACATTCCAAGCTGCCGAACTTAACTATGATACTCATGATAAAGAACTTTTAGCCATCTTTGAAGCCTTTAAAGCTTGGTGTCATTATCTCGAAGGCTCCGGGGATCCGATTGACGTTGTCACGGATCATAAAAGAGTACTTTTCTACTACAAAGTTCTTACTCGTAGGCAGGTGCGATGGTCGGAATTTCTACACCAATTTCACATGGTGATTCGCTTCCGCCCCGGAAAGCTAGGCGCGAAACCGGATGCGATCACTAGACGATGGGATGTCTATCCAAAAGAGGGGGATATCGGCTATGCGCAAATCAATCCACAAAACTTCAGACCAATATTCACTAATGAACAATTCACTACTTCACTACGAGCTACATTCTTGGAAGGTCCGTCACTTAGAGCGTCAATAGTAATGGATATCGGAGCCTTGCATGAGGCGATCAAATCCGCATTATCGCTCGATCCGGATTCAGTGACTGGATTACAACATGCACAAGATGATTCAAAACCTCGTTGGACACTAGATGAAACTGGTTTGTTACGTTTTGACGGACAAATTTTTGTCCCTGATCATTCCAATCTGTGTATACAAGTTTTACAATTCTTCCATGATCATCCTCTTTCAGGTCACTTCGGACAGAACCGGACGCTACAATCCATCCGTAGGCAGTATACATGGCCGCGGATCCGAGAGTTCGTTCGAGACTATGTCTCTTCATGCACAATATGTGGCCGAAACAAATCTAGAAGACATCGTCCTTACGGTCTACTCAAACCATTACCAGTACCAGTAAGACCATGGGATTCAATATCAATGGATTTCATTGAACAACTACCCTCCTCGGACGGATACACTGCTATACTAGTAGTTGTTGACCGTGCTCTAAACAAGCAATTTTCATTCCTACCCATGATACAATCACTTCTGAACAACTAGCTGAGCTTTTTGTTATTCACGTCTTTTCTAAACATGGAGTACCTAACCACGTAACCTCTGACCGCGGATCCGAATTTGTTTCTGCTTTCTTTAGAGCTTTAGGTCAATCACTTTCTATGCAACTTCACTATACATCTGGATACCATCCGGAAGCGGACGGACAGACTGAACGAGTTAATCAAACACTTGAACAGTACATCCGAATTTACTGCTCTTATCAACAAGATGATTGGGCTAGCTTATTGCCCATTGCAGAATTCGCTTAAACAACGCTCTGAACGCATCCACTGGCATCACACCATTCTTCGCCAACAAAGGTTATCATCCGAATATCTCGATTTGACCAGAAGTTGACGTGCGATCGGACACCGCGCGCGACTTTGTAGTCAATCTTGATGAATTACATTCTTTCCTTCGTGACGAAATTACTAATGCACAGAAACGTTATAAAGACCAGGCTGATAGAAAACGAATTCCAGCTCCAGAGTTTCCGATTGGATCCGAAGTTTTCGTTCTGGCTAAACACATTAAATCCACTCGCCCTACTGAGAAATTTTCCGAAAAATATCTTGGTCCTTTCAAGGTCATTGACGTCCAGGAACTCTTTCATACAAGTTACAGCTTCCGGATTACCTCCGTCGCATCCATCCAGTTTTCCACGTATCACAACTAGAACCAGTCACCCCCAATCCATTTTCGCTTCGCACGCAGTCGCCTCCGCCACCAATCGAAATTGATGGTGAAGAGGAGTACTTTGTTGCTGAAGTACTTGATTCCAAAATGGATCGTAGGTTCAAACGTTGTCCTTTACGATACTTCGTGCAATGGGCAGGTTATGAAGGAACAGATGAAGAATTTTCCTGGATCGGAGCCGACGACATCCATGCGGACGAGTTGGTACCAGCATTCCACCAACGTTATCCAGACAAACCAGGACCACTACAATAAACTCATTCATCCTCTGTACTCTCCACATCATTTCCATTTGTTACTTATATTTCGCACCGTCCGTCGGACGTAAAGACTTAAACGAAGAATTCATTTCCACTCATTATACTAATAACACCCTTTTATTCCACTTCAACTATTTACAATCACACAAAACAAAAACCAAGAAAATTATCACATTATATACAACAACATAACAAACAACAGATAAAAAACAAAAACAAAACAACAAAATTATATACATCATTATATCGGAGCCGATCGCCTCACGATATTTTCCTCCTCTTCTCCTCTTCTTCTTCATCTTCTTCTTCTCCCAACTCTGCTTCTTTCTTTGTCTTCTTAAATCTTTTATATAATCTTCTTCTTCTTCTTCTAACTCCACCAACTCCCTCTCTATTTCCAACCTTCCAACGCTTCCCCTGTCTGGGCCCGACGGCTGCGATGGCTAGAACGTGTCTGCCAGGATCCCACTTGAAGGCGGAATTGCCTAAGTTCATAGGCAATACCCACCATGGAATCCTGGATGCCCTCCATGGCCCAGCTATCCTCTCATAGAATTCCGTCGGCTGCGACGCGTCTCCGACGATGGGATTGGACTTGACCTTGTCATTCCAGGAACAGTGAACTTTGGATTTCCTGCAGTGATAGCAGGAAACCGTATTCGACTGGTCCTGGGGACGACAGTCCAACTCCTTCTCGATGCATGTGCGCAGGCGGGCCGAGCGGACGAAGTACTTGCAATTGGCTAAAAGAAAAGATTAATGAAGAATCAATTAAAATCAATGAGCACTCACCTGGGCATTGTTACCCTTTCTCTTCTTTTTCTTCGGAGCCTTCGGCTCCTCGTCTCGCTCACTATCGTTGTTGATTGATTCTTCCGGCTAACCAAATCAATTACAAGACTAAGGCAAGGAAAAATTACTCACTTGGTATGGAGGATCCGACGGATCCGAAATATTGTCCATTACTCTTTTCTGTGGCACTACTTCTCGTGCCTTTCCCCTTCTTGCCTCTGCCAACTCTTCTTGTCTTTTCTTTTCGGCCTCCTCTAACTTCTTCTTCGCGGCCTTCACTCGCTTCGCCTCCTCGATCCTCCGCTTCTTCTCTGCAACCTCTTTCTCCTGTCTTTTCTTTAGCTCCTCGGCTTCTCGCCTCGCCTTTTCCTCAGCCGCTTTTTTCGCTCGCTCCGCTTCCATCCTTTCCTCCTCCTGAGCAGCGAGCAGTTGCTCCTGCATTTGTTGGAGTTGTGCAGCGATTTGTGATGATGTGAGTTTTTGAGGAGAAGACATGTTTTGAAAAAAGGGAAAAAGTTGAAGTCCACTCGTCCTAACGGACCAGCTTTTATGGGTTTCAAATTGCGCACGGACCACCTTCGCATCACAAGACTTCATGTTGGTTGAAAGTTTTCAACACGCATTAGGGGACTTGGAATTTTTGCACATAACTGATCGGGTACTTCTCGCATCACACCGGAATGATCGCTTCTACGGGGAACCTTGGACTTTGGATTTTTGGGCTTTCGTGGGCTCAAGCCCAAAAGGGGGATACTGTTATATTCATGCAGGACAGTCTATTTCTTTATACACATACATACACTAATCGCTTCCATCGCATCCGATGGATCCGTTACACGTTTATTGATTCATCGCATCCGAAGGATGCGATTACACTTTCTTTATTACAACACTTATAGTTAACATCCTCACATTCCTTCATTCAACATTATTACTTCTTACCGAGATCATATGCTCATCAGTCATCTTCTTATACATGTGTTATTTACTTATTACTCTGGTTAGCTACAAGACTAGTATTTAAGCCGTAGTGTAGCTTAGCTGTACTTCAGTTTAAATATCGACTTCAGTTGACTTATACAGTCTATACTCAGTTGAAACATTACACTCGCTTCGCTTCGGATCGGATCCTTCGCTCCATCCGACTGCTTCTACCTGGGACACGCGACTCTAACGAGGGTACTACTAATAGTGGTATCAACGTCCCATTACTATTATCCTGCACCGCACCGCATCGCATCGGACGGTCCACTTGGCTGTATTCAGCATAACTCTAACAGTCACTTCGGTCAAAATCGGACTCTCTTCGCTATTCGTAAACACTACACCTGGCCGAAGGTCCGAGAATTTGTTCGCGACTACGTCTCATCATGTACCACCTGTGGACGCAACAAACCTTGACGACACCGACCCTATGGCCTGTTGAAACCTTTACCAGTTCCGATTCGACCTTGGGATTCAATCTCTATGGACTTCATTGAACAACTCCCAGACTCGAACGGCTACACCGCGATCCTTGTCGTAGTCGACCGAGCTTCGAAACAAGCGATATTCATCCCGACAGATGATACCATTACTTCCGAACGTTTAGCTGAGCTTTTCGTTATTCATGTATTCTCTAAGCATGGCGTACCTAACCATGTTACTTCTGACCGTGGATCGGAATTCGTTTCCGCATTCTTCAGAGCACTCGGACAAGCATTATCGATGAACCTACATTACACCTCGGGCTACCACCCCGAAGCAGACGGACAAACTGAACGAGTCAACCAGACCCTGGAGCAGTACATCCGGATCTATTGTACCTATCAACAAGACAACTGGTCCGCACTCCTACCGATGGCTGAATTCACCTACAACAATGCTCCGAACTCTTCCACTGGTTTAACTCCCTTCTACGCCAACAAGGGATATCATCCAAACATCTCCGTACGCCCCGAAGTCAATGTCCATTCCGATACCGCAAGAGACCTGGTCGTAAATCTCGATGAGCTCCATTCATTCCTCCGCGACGAGATCGTTAACACACAGAAAAAATACAAGGACCAAGCAGACCGAAAACGTATTCCAGCCCCGGAGTTTCCGATCGGTTCGCACGTATTCGTTTTGGCAAAACACATCAAGTCTACTCGTCCTACGGAGAAGTTCTCAGAGAAATACTTAGGACCATTTGAAGTTATCGATCGTGCAGGCACCCTATCCTATAAACTCCGACTTCCCGACTACCTTCGACGCATCCATCCCGTTTTCCACGTCTCTCAACTCGAACCGGCAATTCTGAACTCCATTCCGCACCGAGTTCAAACTCCTCCGCCACCCATCAAAGTAGATGGTGAGGAAGAGTACTACGTCGCCGAGATCTTGGACTCAAAGATGGACCGAAGATTCAAATGATGCCCCCTTCGATACTTCGTTCGATGGGCTGGCTACGAAGGTACCGACAAAGAATTCTCTTGGGTAGCCACCGACGAAATCCATGCCGACGAACTTATCCCCGCTTTTCATCTTCGTTATCTGACTAAACCCGGACCTTTGATCCTTTGATCCCCTTATTCCAATAGCACCTCTATGCTTCATCGATGCTCTTCGACATCGATGGGAACAATCACCGTGATAGCAATTTGAGTGATTGTTCTCAACTTAGGTTTCGCACCGATGTTTGCACCGAGCGCACCGCTACGTCACTCCTATTTTCATCCCTTAATCCTACTAAGTTAACCTTACGACTTCTTATTAACTACAGATCTGATTAATTTCGATACTTTCACACCTTAATTTCACACTATGGAAAGTAAACAAGCAAGTATAAAATTCTGGGGATGTACAAGATGGTAAAAATTTTTATATATACACGCGGTCGCGACGAGAGGTAAGAGGATTGCGACCACTACTCCGAGCTGTAGCGGTCGGTCTCGGGAGTGGTCTCATGCCATTTCTGTTACGACCATGCCAAGTTAACTCCCGCGGTCCCGACGATCATTTTACGGTATTTGACTTCACTACTTTCTTCCGTCGCGGAGCTTATCTCCGCGATCCTTTTACACTTTGCTTTTATATCCCTCACACTTAGCCGATTTCTCATATATCCTTTTATATCATTTCCTTTATACTTTCCCCTTTTATTCTCCACATGTTCGACCATACTATTCTAGGATACTATCACTTAGCGACCCTTAGGTAGCGACTGCAGTATAAAGCTGTGAGAGTAGAATAGTTGGTCCTTAGTTTAAATATCGACTTTGATAGCGCACTCATACAGTGTATTTCAAATAGAGATTATTCTCAACCTCACCTTAAGTACGATCGCGTGAGTTTCTCCCGCGATCGGAATCACCCTCAACCTCGCTTTCGGACAGCGGCGTGTCGGGGACGCTATTAATAGTAGCGTCAACGTCCGACTACCTTTCCGTAGGTTCACCCAACCCTCTCCGGGATTTATCTCGGTGTTCGGTCTTTACCCCGCGGACTTATAGTCCGCGATCCAACTTCTCCCTACGACCCGTGCATGATCTTAACAGTATATTTAAACTGAAACCCGGCACATCGTATTCTATCATCTTTCACTTCCTTTTCCTCCATTTATATCATCTCTACCAAAAATGGTCAATACCAGCAGCAGATGTGCTCGTACCAACACCGCGGACTCTGACAACGTTCAGGAGGAGCCAGTCATGGTAAATCCTTTCGCTACCAACGCGACGGCTTTCGCGCCGTTCGCCGAGTCTATCTCTGGAACGGGACTTCCCCGTAGGCGTACCAACGCTTTCGGTCCAGCCCCGAGCCAACCCGCAACGGTACGGGTGTCAAATCTTCACGCTCTTGGTTCACCAGACCAAGCCGAATTCGAGTACCAAGTACTCTACACCGCTGATGGGCAACCAATCACGGTACGAACGCCGCGTAGCAATCGCACAGCGATACCAACGTTGGAGACGGCCATCCCCCCATCTCCGACAACTCTCACCCTCGCTGACAGAATGCGTCAGTAATTAACAACCCAGGCTGGTCCCTCGCGGGATCGGTCTTCATCCCTCATCCCCGCTGAGGTTCCTGAAGAACCTGAGATCGCGGAGCAAACTGAGGAGGTAAGTCCTGACTTACCAGACCACCCGGAAGACCCGGACCCTGAGGGATCTGATCCCGAAGGACCACCCGGAGGACCAGGAGGTCCTGGTGGACCAGGATCACCACCTAGCTCTCGCGGTCCTAGCCGTTCTAGGAGTCCTCCAGGGGGACCAGGTAGCAATCGCACCGATATCGTGGAACAGCGAATCATCGAATTGTTTACTACCTTCAGAGGCACCCTCGACAACTTGGGAGGTGCTATCACCGAACTATCCACGAATCAAAATCGTGGACCGACAGAGACCGCAAGATCAAAAGTCAAGGATCCGGAGGTTTTCGACAGTACTAACCCGCGGAAACTGAAGAGTTTCCTTGTTTCCTTATCTCTGGTCTTTATTGACTGTCCAACGTATTTTACTGATCAAAGGAAGATCAACTATACGTTGTCTTATTTAGGTGGTGTTATAGTCGTGCAACCGGAGAGGATGGGTGCGAGGCTCCGAGGCTCCGTGGGAGGCTCCGAGGCGTGGGAACTGTGGTTGGCTGCACGGTCCTTCGGAAGTGTGATGGGACTTCAGCGAAGCTATTAGCAACGCTCCCTATACGCTATCTGGGTGTCCCAGTGAAGTTCGATAATTAAGATGGTTCCGGAGGATCGCACTGTCCGCGCGTCCGGTGGATCCGAGATTTATGCGTAATCAAGAGGGAGTAATTGTTAAAAGGGGTGTAGTAACTTTTTTATTTCAAGCTGGGGAACAATTCGAAACAAGTCTACTTAAGTACTAATTCTTGTAGCTAACCAGAGTAATAAAAATAACACATGTAAAAGTGTTAGATGAAGGAATGTATAGATGTTGACTACAAGTGAAGGACCAACTGCATCCGCTCCGGATCGGACGGTCCGATCCGATTGTGCGGTTAGTTAACAAAAACAAAGTAGAATGTGAATGATAGTGAACTCCCTGGCATAATATAACAGTAACACGTCTGAAAGCGCACGGATCCGTCGGATCCATCGGATCCTTTAACCAGAAATACATAGCCAACAATGAAGTGAAAGCAGTGTGGTTCAATCATCGATTTGATCGGACCATTGCAAGGTTGGTTTTGGCATAGACGTAACAGTATCCCCCTTCTAGGCTTGAGCCCTCGAAAGCCTTTGCCCAAAGTATATAGAGGTGATTGAGATGGTCATGAAAAGGAGAGTGAAGTTCCGGAGGGTCCGGAAGGGTCCGAAAATGTGCGAGAGGAAAATTGAATATGAATGAGAGTGAAGTTCCAGAAGGTCTGAAAGCATCCGAAAATGTGCAAGAGGAGATTCATGATAGGCGTAATTGAGTGGCATAAACAAAGGAGTGTAAGTTTATGAGATGGAAGTAAGAATGTGAACAGGATGAGTAATCGGATCCAATGGCAGCGAGAGGAGATCCGAATATGAAGGTGAGTGAAATTCCGGAAGGAAATTGTCAGAAAGTTCCAGAAGGTCCGAGGCGTCTGAAGATGTGCAAGAGAAGATCCGAGTGGAGAGTGAATTGGATGGTGAGAATTTCGGAAACTTGTCGGATATCCCCCTCTTAATCCAGACGTCCCATTGGCTGGTAAAGGCAAAGGGGATCTGGGTAAATTAAAGAGGAAAGGATGAAGATGTGGACAGATGTCCGGAGATGGAGAAGGATGGCTACGGAGACAGAAATCCGAAGGTCCTTCAGTACAAAGTACTGCCAAGATGTTGGTTAACACAAAAGCTTAAGCAAACCATAAAGGTAAGTAAAAGGGTGCACGCAAAGTGATGCAACGCAGAGTGATGCAGAGCATCATATGGAATCCAATAGGCAAAATGCTTGGAAAATCCAATAATGAGAAAGAGCTCAAGAAAAAACAACACAAAATGAGTTTGGAAGAAGTGTTTCAGTATGCCCGGTAAATCAACGGATTCTAAGTGGGAGTAGAAACGTATCCTATGCAAATAATGTGTGAGGTTTCCAAAATGTAATAGCTAGTGTGCAACATAAGAGTGACAAGTGTGAAGAATAAAGGTGACTTGGATCAACAGGGTTTGAAAAACAGAACAAAAATGAAAGTTTGAAGTTGAAAAACCAAAAAACTTCGGATTGAAATCGGAAGGAAAAGCATCCGAAAATCAGATGTAGCTCCATGCGAAATCGGAGCCGAAGGAGCATGAATATGAAGTTATAAAACATCAACAACAAAATATAAAGCAAAAACTCGAAAATGAAAGAACACATTGTAAAAACACTTCCCTAGTCCTATAGGGTCCGATTGGCATCCGGATCGGAGCCCTGATCGGAAGCATCAGCTTGCAAACCATTGGAACAAGTCCTGATGGTCAGAACCAAAAGACATGTTGAAAAGGAAGTGAGTGATAACGTATAGAGTGTGTAGCTTGAAATACTGTTATAGTCGTGCAACCGGAGAGGATGGGTGCGAGGCTCCGAGGCTCCGTGGGAGGCTCCGAGGCGTGGGAACTGTGGTTGGCTGCACGGTCCTTCGGAAGTGTGATGGACTTCAGCGAAGCTATTAGCAACGCTCCCTATACGCTATCTGGGTGTCCCAGTGAAGTTCGATAATTAAGATGGTTCCGGAGGATCGCACTGTCCGCGCGTCCGGTGGATCCGAGATTTATGCGTAATCAAGAGGGAGTAATTGTTAAAAGGGGTGTAGTAACTTTTTTATTTCAAGCTGGGGAACAATTCGAAACAAGTCTACTTAAGTACTAATTCTTGTAGCTAACCAGAGTAATAAAAATAACACATGTAAAAGTGTTAGATGAAGGAATGTATAGATGTTGACTACAAGTGAAGGACCAACCGCATCCGCTCCGGATCGGACGGTCCGATCCGATTGTGCGGTTAGTTAACAAAAACAAAGTAGAATGTGAATGATAGTGAACTCCCTGGCATAATATAACAGTAACACGTCTGAAAGCGCACGGATCCGTCGGATCCATCGGATCCTTTAACCAGAAATACATAGCCAACAATGAAGTGAAAGCAGTGTGGTTCAATCATCGATTTGATCGGACCATTGCAAGGTTGGTTTTGGCATAGACGTAACAGGTGGCGCCGCAAAGGAGTGGTTCGAGCCGGACATTTTGGATCCGAACCTCGCGGAGATGCCTGCCTGGACGTCCTCCTTCGCGTCGCTGGTGAAGGAACTTCAGGACAATTTCGGTATGTACGACACGCAGGGAGAGGCCGAGGACAAGCTCGGAATGTTGAGGATGAAGGAATCCGACAACGTACGGATTTACAACATCCGTTTCAACACTCTCGCGGCGTCTACAAACTGGGACTCCCAAGCCCTTAAGTGGGCATATCAACGCGGCTTGGCAAGTCGTATCAAAGACGAAATGGCCCGTCTTCCAGAGCCCACTACTCTCGCGGACTACCGGAAAGAAGTCCTTTGCGTGGACAACCGGTACTGGAGACGGGAAGAAGAGCGGAAACGCGAAAACGCCCGTTCCTCGGTCGCGACTTCATTCTCGAAGGCGTCGACCACCTCCTCGAAGAACTCGCCAAGTTCTTCTCCATCACCCTCCTCCGCGGCCTTCTCGACTAAAGGATCGGGAAAACAAGGTAAGCCTAGCGGAGGCAACCACTCGTCTTCGACGGGTTCAGCATTGACGTGATCGTCGATCGCGGCTAACCTAGGTTCCGACGGCAAACTCCTCCCTAGCGAGGCGGAGCGCCGGAAGAAGTTGGGTCTTTGTGGTTTCTGCGGCGGGAAGCATAGGTTCGAAGATTGCGAGCGGAAGAAGGCTCGTGAGACTCGAGGCTGAGCTGCAGAGACGCAGGAGAGTGTAGAGACGACTTCCGTGGATTTGGAAAACTGATCAGCAGCTCCTGTACCCCGGTACGACATGGGAGTTGCGTTGATTCAGATCGTACCACGCGGGAAGTAAAACTCAACGTGTCCACTCTTTCATATGACGAACAATCTTTCACTTTATCGCTAACTTTAGATTTACCGGCTCGCAGTGATTCTTCTGATTCTTCCGCCGCGACGCTATCCTTTATCTCTTTACTTGATTCTGGTTCTACTGATTGTTTTATTGACTCGCTTTTTGTAAAAGCTAATAGTTTACCAACTTCACCCATCTCTCCAATCAATCTCCGCCTTTTCGATGGTTCATTATCACCTAAGCCGATCGTCGAGACTACCACTCTCAACGTTCGATTTCCCTCTGGCAAGCTGCTACTACTGACATTTTATGTCACCTCACTCGACTCCTCTTGCAAAGCTGTATTAGGTTACAGTTTCTTAACCCGCTACAATCCGTTGATTGACTGGGTATCTCGAAACATCACTTTCTGTTCCACTAAGCAAGTTGAGTCCCTCACCCCGACGTCCTCAACTCCGCGGGAGATATCCCCGGAGTTAACTGATCCTGCGCCGGATCAGCCTCACCCCAATCGATCGAAGAAGACTTCGCGCCCTTCCTCACGATCGCGCTCTCGCCCTTCACCTCATCCTTTAACGGACAAATTCCTCTTTGAACCCATCTACACCTATCCCTCGGTCGCTCAATTGGCCGCTTCCAAGCTCGAAAATCCCGAAGTCGACATCGCTCTAGTAAACGCGGTCCTTTTCAACCGCGCATGTAAGGCCGCTAAATGCGAACCTATTTTACTACGAGCGATCCATTCTGAAGTTTCAGCGCGAGCTGCTTCAACCTCACCCGACTCCACGGAGACGAAGACCGATACTTCCAGCCTACCGCCGGAGTATGCGGAATTCGCCGACGTATTCGACGAAGTGGATTCCGAAGTGCTGCCAGAGCACCGCCCTTACGACCTCAAGATTGATTTGGAGCCTGGCGCCGAACCCCCGATCGGTCGCCTTTACCCTCTTTCCTCAAAGGAACTTGAAGCTCTTCGCGAGTTTATCGACAAACACCTCGAAACAGGTGCTATCCAACCATCCACCTCTCCTCACGGGGCTCCGGTACTTTTTGTGCCGAAGAAGGATGGAAAACTCCGTCTCTGTGTAGACTTCCGCGGTCTTAACAAGATCACCAAAAAAGACCGCTACCCTTTACCTCTTATTTCTGATCTCTTGGACGCTCCTAAGAAAGCTAAGTTTTATACCAAACTCGATCTCACTCACGCATATCACCTAGTCCGAATCGCGGAAGGCGACGAATGGAAAACCACCTTCAGGACCCATTGGGGTTCCTACGAATGGAAGGTTATGCCATTTGGCCTTACGAACGCTCCCGCGGCCTTCCAGCGTTTCGTCAATCATATTTTCGCTGACCTTTTAGATGTTCATGTTATCGTCTATATCGACGATATACTCATTTACTCGGACGACGAGAAATCACATCGCGAACATGTCCGCGAGGTTCTCCGTCGACTCCGTAAACATTGTTTGTTCGCGAACCTCGCCAAATGCGAATGGGGTGTCGACACGGTCGAGTATCTTGGTTACATTCTTTCTCCGGAGGGCTTAACGATGTCGAAAGACAAAGTTCAAGCTATCGTTGACTGGCCGGTTCCCCGCAAAGTCAAGGACGTTCAATCTTTCTTAGGTTTTGCTAATTTCTATCGACATTTTATTTATAATTATAGCGAAATCGTACTCCCGATGACGCGGCTCACGCGAAAGGATGTATCATGGTTATGGTCCAAGGAGTGCCAAGAAGCTTTCGACAAACTCAAGGACAGCTTCGTTCATGCTCCTATCCTCGCGCACTGGCAACCTAACCTTCCTCTCATCGTTGAGACCGACGCGTCGGACTACGCGCTAGCCGCGATCCTCTCGATCCTCCTACCGGACGGAGAGATTCATCCAATCATGTTCCTATCCCGAACCTTCCAGGCTGCAGAGCTTAACTACGACACTCATGACAAAGAGCTCCTCGCTATTTTCGAGGCTTTCAAAGCTTGGCGTCACTATCTCGAAGGATCGGGCGACGCGATCGATGTGGTTACTGACCACAAGAATCTCGAATACTTCTCGACCACCAAAATCCTCACGCGGCGACAAGTCCGCTGGTCAGAATTTCTCCACCAGTTCAATATGGTGATCCGCTTCTGCCCGGGTAAATTGGGTGCAAAACCCGATGCTCTCACTAGACGCTGGGACGTCTATCCTAAAGAGGGGGATACCGGCTACGCGCAAGTTAACCCGCAGAATTTCAGACCTATCTTTACCAATGAGCAACTTGTTACGACCATGCCAAGTTCAACTTCCGCGGGCCCGACGATCATTCCCCGGTATTTGACTTTGCTATTTTCTTCCGTCGCGGAGCTTACCTCCGCGATCCTTTTACACTTCGCTTCTATATCCCTCACACTTAGCCGACTTTTTATATATCCTTTTATATCATTTCCTTTATACTTTCCCCTTTTATCTTCCTCATGTTCGACCATACTATTCTAGGATACTATCGCTTAGCGACCCTTAGGTAGCGACTACAGTATAAAGCTACAAGAGTAGAATAGTTGGTCCTTAGTTTAAATATCGACTTTGATAGCGCACTCATACAGTGTATTTCAAATAGAGTTAAATCTCAACCTCATCCTAAGTACGATCGCGTGAGTTTCTCCCGCGATCGGAATTACCCTCAACCTCCTTTTCGGACAGCGGCGTGTCGGGGACGCTATTAATAGTAGCGTCAACGTCCGACTACCTCTCCGTAGGTCCACCCAACCCTCACCGGGATTTATCTTGGTGTTCGGTCTTTTACCCCGCGGACTTATAGTCCGCGATCCAACTTATCCCTACGACCCGTGCATGATCATAACAGTATATTTAAACTGAAACCCGGCACATCGTATTCTATCATCTTTCACTTCCTTTTCCTACATTTAAATCCTCTCTACCCAAAATGGTCAATACCAGGAGCAGACGTGCTCGTACCAACACCGCGGACTCGGATAACGTTCAGGAGGAGCCAGTAGTGGCAAATCCTTTCGCTACCAACGCGACGGCTTTCGCGCCGTTCGCCGAGTCTATCTCTGGAACGGGACTTCCCCGTAGGCGTACCAACGCTTTCGGTCCAGCCCCGAGCCAACCCGCGACGGTACGGGTATCAAACCTTCATGCTCTTGGATCACCAGACCAAGCCGAATTCGAGTACCAAGTACTCTACACCGCTGATGGGCAACCAATCACGGTACGAACGCCGCGTAGCAATCGCACGGCGATACCAACGTTGGAGGCGGCCATCCCCCCATCTCCAACAACGCTAACCCTCGCTGACAGAATGCGTCAGCAACTAACAACCCAGGCTGGTCCTTCGCGGGATCGGTCTTCATCCCTCATCCCCGCTGAGGTTCCTGAAGAACCTGAGATCGCGGAGCAAATTGAGGAGGTAAGTCCTGACTTACCAGACCACCCGGAAGACCCGGACCCTGAGGGATCTGATCCCGAAGGACCACCCGGAGGACCAGGAGGTCCTGGTGGACCGGGATCACCACCTAGCTCTCGCGGTCCTAGCCGTTCTAGGAGTCCTCCAGGGGGACTGTTACGATCATGCTAGCTCAGGTATGAGTCCTGCATCTTCGCTATCATCTCGCATTCCTTCGCCGATGCTTTCGCTACTTCGCTACTTCGTATCTTCGCATCGCACCTTCGCATCTTCGCATCTTCGTATCATCGGATCATCTTATCCGTTATCTATCATCTGACACTTGTTCCATATGGTTTATTGTCTTTTCTACTGAATAGAATAATTACTATAAGTACTGTAGTCCACTGTACTTGCCTCCTTAGTTTCGAAATCGACATAGATTGTCTATCTCCTATCCTGCACACTCTGAGACTTAGTTCAAAGTCTTCTAGCCATCTTCATCGCTGTGCTACACGTCGCCGAGACTTTAGTCATCGCTATCGCGTTGCACGTCTCGCGTCGTCTTGTTCATTCTCGTATTATCTCCGCTAGCACTCCGAGGACTGAAAGGAGCAAGGGTGTTGCTAATAGCTTCGCCGAGTCCTATCCCGTTCATTAGGAGATCTCGCAAGTACCTGAGGGTATCTTGCACGATCTTAACAGTATTTCGAAACTCTTCTTGTATCCTTTCGCACTTTAAACTCGCACTGATTCGTTTCCCTTATGTCCCAAACAAACCCAGGCCCTGAATCGTCGCGCCCTGTAGGACGTCAGCGCTCAGCGACGGTTGAGTCTAGTGCTCCTGGCATAACCGATGTCGCTACTCCGAACCCCTTCATATCAACTGCTCAAGCATTATCTCCATTTAATCGCACTCGCTTCGCACGTATTCAGAACTACGAGACGCGTGATCGGCGTCGAACAAACGCTGGGTTTTCTACCGTTCGTTTGAGCGATGCTAACATTACCGCTGTTCGTAGTACACCCATTCCCGAAGAGCCCCATGTCTCGCCTTCGATGGCGTCTCTTCGCCGAATGTACCAACCCCCCGATACTGCTCCTCGCACTCGTGCGCCCTCTGTCGCATCAGAGTCCGAAGCTCATTCATCAGTTCCCGATGGTGATGAATCCGTACATGAGGATTTCCAAGACCCAGAGGTCCCTGACCTCCCACCTGATCAAGAGCTTGACCCGATACCTCCACGCGCGCCTGGAGGAGATGGAGGAGGAGGCGGAGGTGGTGGTGGAGGTGGTGGCGGCGATGGCGGCGGTACACCTCATGCGCCCGCTGCTAACCCACCTACCGATAATGCAATACCCGAGGGAGAAACCCTCGCTCTTTCAATGCTTCATTCGCTGATCACTTCTCTAAATGGCATCCAGATGTCTATAGCTAGGCCTGCCGTCAGCGAAGGTGGAACGTCCAAGGCGAAGCTTCGCGATCCCGACGCTTTTGACGGTTCTGATCCCCGTAAACTCCAGTCTTTCCTTGTCGACCTCACCCTCATTTTCGCCGACCGCCCGCGATACTTCACTGACGAACGCAAAGTGTCCTATGCACTTTCGTATCTTCGCGGTTCGGCGAAGGAGTGGTTCGAGCCAGACCTCTTGTATCCTGACCCGATAAATCCGCCAGCATGGATGTCTAGTTTTGAGTACCTTGTTCAGGAACTCACGGACAATTTCGGAGTCTATGACATGGAAGGAGAAGCAGAGGATAAGCTGGGAAACCTAAGAATGAAGGGATCGGACAATGTAAGGAAGTACATGATTCGCTTCAACTCGCTTGCCAATGCGACATCTTGGGATGCTGTTGCGCTCGCGTGGGCATTCAAGCGCGGCTTAGCTACGCGGATCAAGGACGATCTCGCTCGACTCCCGACGGAACCATTGACGCTCGTAGAGCTTCGCCGAGAGGCGCAACGCTCGGACGCGAGGTACTGGAAGCGGGAGGAGGAGAAGCGTCGCGAGTCAGCCCGCGCTGGGACTACGGCTACGCAACAAACTGGTACAGGAAAGGCCTCGGGTAAGGCAGCGACAGTACCGTCGGCTAACCCGCCAAAACCCGCGCCTACTGATAACTCCAAAGGCAAGAAATCTAATGGGAATCAGAAGGGTAAAGGCAAGAAGCCGAACCTTACTGGTAAGTTGACCGATAGCGGACGCCTAACTCCAGCAGAACTGCAACACCGCAAGGATAATAACCTTTGCCTCTTCTGCGGTCTCGCCGGGCACCGTATCGCCGAATGCCGCAAACGTCTCGCCTCTGAGTCAACCCGTGCTATGGCTAGTACTACCGATTCCGCTGCAGTCGCCTCGACTTCGCAGCCGGAAAAATAGCCAGCAGCTTCAGTTCCTGTGCACAAGACTGGAGTTGCGTTGACCGGGATTGTGCTACCACTCAGGAAGTAATCTGCAACGCATCCGCTCTTTCGTATACCATTTCGCTTCGTCTCTTTCTTACTACTGAATTTGTACCAACAGACACTTTCGATACTACTACCATTTCGCTTCTCAAATTTCTCGCTCTTCTCGATTCTGGCTCCACGAACGATTTTATTGATAGCGCGTATGTAGAACAGAACAATATACCTACGACGCCGATTTCGCCGATAAATTTACGATTATTTGATGGTTCGCTTGCTGCGTCGCCGATCACAGAGATCGCCTCGCTACCTGTTCGCTTTCCTACCGGGGAACTTCTTGACTTGGACTTTTATGTCACACCCTTGGATTCGTCTTGTAAAGCAGTTTTAGGATACAGTTTTCTTCGCCGCTACAACCCGTTGGTTGATTGGCAACATACTACTATTTCTTTCCAAAATGCTACTAACAATTCTTTTCCTCAGACGTCTTCCTTTGCCGCTATGGTTTCGCCATCCCAAAGGACATCTCTCGCTCATGTGGATCACCCACTTTCATCTTCACCGCCCCCGCGGAATTCGTCGGCACCCTCGCCGAAACCCCCGAAAAAGCGCAACAAACCTTCGTACCCTTTCGAACCTATCTACACATATCCCTCTGTCACTCAGATGGGATCACAACTCGTAAACAACAAAGCAGTCAACATTAGGCTGCTCGGTGCTCGTGCCTTTCAACGCGTTTGTAAGGAAGCTGGACGTGAACCAGTAATGTTCTACGCTACCCAATCCACCTTCCATACTACACCGCCTACTTCATCGCCCGCTCTCGCGGCGGTCAGCACTGAGGATTTGTCTATTCCGCCAGAATACGCGGAATTCGCCGATATTTTCGACAAGATGAAGGCCGACACACTACCCGAACATCGCGACTTTGATATCAAGATCGACCTTGAGGAAGGTAAATCACCGCCTCTCTCGCGCATTTACCCCCTCTCGCCTAAAGAACAAGAGGCACTCCGCGAATGGCTGGACGAAAACATCGCCAATGGATTCGTTTCGCCGTCAACTTCGCCACACGGCGCTCCCATCCTTTTTGTCCCAAAGAAGGACGGTTCTCTTCGCCTGTGTGTAGACTTTCGCGGACTCAATGCCATTACCAAGAAGGACAGGTATCCTTTACCCCTTTTATCCGATTTACATGACGCACCAGGCAAAGCAAAAATATACACCAAAATCGATCTTCAACATGCTTTCCATCTCGTACGCGTCGCTGCCGGTGATGAATGGAAAACGACTTTCCGTACTCGCTACGGTTCTTTTGAATGGAATGTTATGCCCTTCGGACTAACGAATGCACCCGCAGTGTTTCAGCGGTTTGTCAATACGGTCTTCGCCGATCTTCTTGATCGTTTCGTCATTGTTTATATGGACGATTTGTTGATCTATTCCGATAATCTAGAACAACACCGCGAACATGTCCGCGAAGTGCTTCGCCGACTTCGCGAGCACAAGCTCTATGCTTCAGCGAAGAAGAGTGAATGGCATAAAGACACGGTAGAGTACCTCGGCTACATCCTGTCGCCGGAGGGTCTCCGAATGGCCGACGACAAGGTCCAGACCATTCGCGAGTGGCCGACGCCTCGCAAAGTGAAAGACGTTCAGTCTTTCCTCGGCTTCGCCAATTTCTATCGCCGTTTCATTTACAATTATTCCGATATTGTCGTTCCCCTCACACGACTCACGCGCAAGGACACTCCCTGGCTTTGGTCGTCGTTACAACAGTCTGCCTTCGATTTACTTAAAGATGCTTTTACTCACGCTCCCGTTCTCGCGCATTGGGAGCCTAATAGGCCTCTCATTGTGGAAACAGATGCCTCTGATTACGCGATCGCCGCCATACTTTCTATCGTCACTGCCGACAACGAGATACATCCCGTCGCGTTTCTCTCGCGAACGCTACAGGCCGCCGAACTTAACTACGACACACACGATAAAGAGCTTCTCGCCATCTTTGAAGCCTTTAAAGCATGGCGCCATTACTTGGAAGGCTCTGGCGACCCAATCGACGTTGTTACCGATCACAAGAACTTGGAGTATTTCTCGACAACGAAAATCCTAACTCGCCGACAGGTTCGCTGGTCGGAGTTTCTCCACCAATTCAACATGGTTATTCGCTTTCGCCCGGGAAAGCTCGGTGGTAAACCAGATGCTATGACTAGACGATGGGACGTCTACCCTAAAGAGGGGGATAGCAGCTACGCCAAGGTCAATCCGCAGAATTTTAGACCCATCTTTACTGAAGAACAATTGACCTCTTCGCTTCGCGCGACCTTTTTACAAGGACCAGTCCTCAGAGCGTCAGTTATCATGGATGTCGATTCGCTTCATAAGTCCATCCGCGAAAGCTATCACCACGACGCCGAGGCTGTTAGAGGTTTGGAGTTCGCCGCCGATGCTCAGCACCCTCGCTGGACGCTCGCCGATGATGGTCTACTTCGCCTCGACAACCGCATCTATGTTCCCAATCATTCCGATCTCCGCGTTCAAGTACTTCGCAATCACCACGATCATATTCCTGCAGGACACTATGGCATAAACCGCACACTCGCGTCGGTTCGCCGAGAGTATACTTGGCCGAAAGTTCGTGAATTCGTACGTGATTATATTTCTTCATGCACCGTTTGCGGTCGCAACAAACCTCGCCGACATCGCCCGTACGGTTTCCTTAAACCCCTTCCCGTTCCTGTCCGCCCATGGGATTCCATCTCTATGGATTTCATTGAGCAACTTCCTGACTCGAACGGCTACACCGCGATTCTCGTCGTCGTTGATCGCGCATCGAAACAAGCCATTTTCGTTCCGACCTACGATACAATCACTTCCGAACAGCTCGCCGAACTTTTCGTCATTCATGTCTTCTCCAAACACGGTGTTCCTAGCCACGTTACTTCCGATCGCGGTTCTGAGTTCGTCTCAGCCTTTTTCCAGGCTATTGGTAAAGCCTTGGAGATGGAATTACATTTTACCTCTGGTTATCATCCTGAAGCTGATGGTCAAACAGAGCGCGCTAATCAAACTCTAGAGCAGTACATTCGCATTTACTGCTCGTACCAGCAAGACGACTGGTCGCGCCTCCTGCCTATCGCCGAGTTCGCCTACAACAATGCGCCGAACGCTTCCACAGGTATTACTCCATTCTTCGCCAATAAAGGTTATCATCCGAATATCACCGTTCATCCCGAGTACAAACTCGCTTCCGATACTGCTCGCGATTTCGTCGTTGACCTAGATGAACTCCATTCAATCCTTAAAGACGAAATGGCTCTCGCCCAGTCTCGCTATAAGGAGCAGGCTGATCGGAAACGCATTGCGCAACCCACAATTCCCGTCGGTTCTAAGGTATACGTTCTCGCCGAACATATTCGCTCGACTCGCCCTGCGCCGAAGTTCGCCGAGAAGTATCTGGGTCCTTTCACGGTTCTTGAACAAGTCGGTTCATTATCGTTCAAGCTTTCTCTCCCTGACTATATGAGTCGCATCCATCCGGTATTCCATGTATCTCAACTCGAACCCTACACTGAAAACATTATCCCCAATAGAGTCCAATCTCCGCCTCCGCCGATTGAAGTCGACGGCGAACCGGAATACGAAATCGCCGAAATACTCGACTCCAAAATCGATCGTCGCCGAAAGGCTTGTCCATTGCTCTACTATGTTCGGTGGAATGGTTACGAAGGTACCGCCGATGAATTCTCATGGGTTTTAGCTTCGGAAATTACAACCGACGAATCTTCGCCTGAACCCGACGCGCTCCTCGCGTTCCACGAAAGGTATCCTACCAAGCCAGGTCCACTAGCGAAAGTTCTCGCTAGCGTGTAAGATTGTTTCGCCTCTCGCTTTACTGTTCGCGTCATACTTTGTTTCTTTATTTTTACCCTCGCCTTTCGTTTCGCTTTTCTCTACTTTTCTTCGCGCTCTTCGCGGAAAACAACAAAATGATAGTTTTTGATTGTTGTTTTCCCTCCTATTGTTTGTTCTTACAATTCACAAAATAATTCAAGAAAAATTTTATATTTCTAAGTCCAAAAAACAAATTATAGCTACAAATTTTTATTTACAAGTTTAATTAGCGATCTAATCGCTATTTTGTTCTTCGTCGCTACTTTCGCCTTTCTCTTCGCCCCTCGATCCAGATGGCCCGGCAACGTTTGTGAAGACGGGATAGCGACCCATTGCCATGTTCTCGAGAATCGAGAGCATTCGCCTCTCGTTTTCCCTCGCCACGGTCTCCATTGTCCCTACCCTCGTACGCAACTCACCTAACTCAGAGCGAAGCAAGAGAACCTCTTGCTCTAATCTCTCCTCCCTTCGCCGACTACTTCCCCGCCTCGTCAATCTCGTTACACCCTCTTCTTCGCTTTCGTCGCCTTCGCCCTCGTTCTCGACGATCCTTGTTGCCGTCCTCACTTTCTTCTGAGTCCGACTCCCCTTGCCAGACCTTTCGGTATCATGGCACTTCTCGTGGCGACGAATGCAACGAGTACAGCGGGTAGACTTATCGTCGCGAAGCTCGCACGTTTCGTCTACCCACCTACAATTCGCGCAAGGGGGTGAACGGAGGGTTGAGCGGGAAATAGTGGGATTGGAGGGTATGGGCGGAGTGAATGGATTTGTAATTGGCGTCGGGGATTCGGGCTCTCGCCAATGGTCTTCCGCGAAGTCTTCGCGACGTGCGAGACCTTCAGAAGCTTCAGGCTGCTGAATGAGAAAGGATCAGAATGCGTTTGCGAAGAACCTATCGAAAACGCACCTTCGATGCCCCGTCGTCGACGACTTCACTTCGCGCTCGTTCCTTCCCTCGACGAGCTTCCTCCCGCCTCGCTCCCCCATCGTCGTCTTCCTCGTCATCGTCGTCAACCTTGATGTTCTTCTTCTTCCCCTCTGCCTTTGCAGTCTTCTGCCTCGCTATCTTCTCCAGAAGTCTGCGTCGAGACGCGCCTCTGTCGTTTGCAGTCGTCGTATGACGTCGTCCGGATTGCGTCTTGCGATGCAAGAGCATTTTGCGTTGTGGCTTCGCCGATGAAGGGCGGGCAGGGGAAGCTTGGGTCGTGTTAGCAGGAGGAGAGGATGGAGCGGACATGTTGGACGTTCAAGTTGAAGTTGAAAATTTAGTCGCCGAGTCCTTATATGCTCGCGCTTCTTTTTAGCGCCCGTTCGGATCTTGCCGAGATCTCGGACTTCTCCGCTTTTTTCGATTCCGCGGACTTAACGTTTTTATTTTGTTTGAAGCCCACTAGACGCATTTGAGGGCAAATGCGTAAGAGGGGGATACTGTTACGATCATGCTAGCTCAGGTATGAGTCCTGCATCTTCGCTATCATCTCGCATTCCTTCGCCGATGCTTTCGCTACTTCGCTACTTCGTATCTTCGCATCGCACCTTCGCATCTTCGCATCTTCGTATCATCGGATCATCTTATCCGTTATCTATCATCTGACACTTGTTCCATATGGTTTATTGTCTTTTCTACTGAATAGAATAATTACTATAAGTACTGTAGTCCACTGTACTTGCCTCCTTAGTTTCGAAATCGACATAGATTGTCTATCTCCTATCCTGCACACTCTGAGACTTAGTTCAAAGTCTTCTAGCCATCTTCATCGCTGTGCTACACGTCGCCGAGACTTTAGTCATCGCTATCGCGTTGCACGTCTCGCGTCGTCTTGTTCATTCTCGTATTATCTCCGCTAGCACTCCGAGGACTGAAAGGAGCAAGGGTGTTGCTAATAGCTTCGCCGAGTCCTATCCCGTTCATTAGGAGATCTCGCAAGTACCTGAGGGTATCTTGCACGATCTTAACAGGGACCAGGTAGCAATCGCACCGATATTGCAGAACAGCGGATCATCGAGCTGTTCACTACCTTCAGAGGCACCCTCGACAACTTGGGAGGTGCTATCACCGAACTATCCACAAATCAAAATCGTGGACCGACAGAGACCGCAAGGTCAAAAGTCAAGGATCCGGAAGTTTTCGACGGTACTAACCCGCGGAAACTGAAGAGTTTCCTTGTTTCCTTATCTCTGGTCTTTATTGACCGCCCAACGTATTTTACTGATCAAAGGAAGATCAACTATACGTTGTCTTATCTAGGTGGCGCCGCAAAGGAGTGGTTCGAGCCGGACATTTTGGATCCGAACCTCGCGGAGATGCCCGCCTGGACGTCCTCCTTCGCGTCGCTGGTGAAGGAACTTCAGGACAATTTCGGTATGTACGACGCGCAGGGAGAGGCCGAGGACAAACTCGGGACGTTGAGGATGAAGGAATCCGACAACGTACGGATTTACAACATCCGTTTCAACACTCTCGCGGCGTCTACAAACTGGGACTCCCAAGCCCTTAAGTGGGCATATCAACGCGGCTTGGCAAGCCGTATAAAAGACGAAATGGCCCGTCTTCCAGAACCCGCTAATCTCGTGGACTACCGGAAAGAAGTCCTTCG
Source organism: Lentinula guzmanii (assembly GCA_027919855.1). Lineage (NCBI taxonomy): Eukaryota > Fungi > Basidiomycota > Agaricomycetes > Agaricales > Omphalotaceae > Lentinula > Lentinula guzmanii. The sequence continues at coordinate 60,230 of JANVFO010000089.1, forward strand.
CGTGGACAACCGGTACTGGAGACGGGAAGAAGAGCGGAAACGCGAAAACGCCCGTTCGACGGTTGCGACTTCATTCTCGAAGTCGTCAACTACATCCTCGAAGAACTCGCCAAGTTCTTCTCCATCACCCTCCTCCGCGGCCTTCTCGACTAAAGGATCGGGAAAACAAGGTAAGCCTAGCGGAGGCAACCACTCGTCTTCGACGAGTTCAGCATCGACGCGATCGTCGATCGCTGCTAACCTAGGTTCCGACGGCAAACTCCTCCCTAGCGAGGCGGAGCGCCGGAAGAAGTTGGGTCTTTGTGGTTTCTGTGGCGGGAAGCATAGGTTTGAAGATTGCGAGCGGAAGAAGGCTCGTGAGACTCGAGGCCGAGCTGCAGAGACGCAGGAGAGCGTAGAGACGACTTCCGTGGATTCGGAAAACTGATCAGCAGCTCCTGTACCCCGGTACGACACGGGAGTTGCGTTGATTCAGATCGTACCACGCGGGAAGTAAAACTCAACGCGTCCACTCTTTCATATGACGAACAATCTTTCACATTATCGCTAACTTTAGATTTACCGGCTCGCGGCGATTCTTCCGATTCCTCCGCCGCGACGCTATCCTTTATCTCTTTACTTGATTCTGGTTCTACTGATTGTTTTATTGACTCGCTTTTTGTAAAAGCTAATAGTTTACCAACTTCACCCATCTCCCCAATCAATCTCCGCCTTTTCGATGGTTCATTGTCACCTAAGCCGATCGTCGAGACTACCACTCTCAACGTTCGATTTCCCTCTGGCGAGCTGCTACTACTGACATTCTATGTCACCTCACTCGACTCCTCTTGCAAAGCTGTATTAGGTTACAGTTTCTTAACCCGCTACAATCCGTTGATTGACTGGGTATCTCGAAACATCACTTTCCGTTCCACTAAGCAAGTTGAGTCCCTCACCCCGACGTCTTCAACTCCGCGGGAGATATCCCCGGAGTTAACTGATCCTGCGCCGGATCAGCCTCACCCCAATCGATCGAAGAAGACTTCGCGCCCTTCCTCTCGATCGCGCTCTCGCCCTTCACCTCATCCTTTAACGGACAAATTCCTCTTTGAACCCATCTACACCTATCCCTCGGTCGCTCAATTGGCCGCTTCCAAGCTCGAAAATCCCGAAGTCGACATCGCTCTAGTAAACGCGGTCCTTTTCAACCGCGCATGTAAGGCCGCTAAATGCGAACCTATTTTACTACGAGCGATCCATTCTGAAGTTTCAGCGCGAGCTGCTTCAACCTCACCCGACTCCGCGGAGACGAAAACCGATACTTCCAGCTTACCGCCGGAGTATGCGGAATTCGCCGACGTATTCGACGAAGTGGATTCCGAAGTGCTGCCAGAGCACCGGCCTTACGACCTCAAGATTGATTTGGAGCCTGGCGCCGAACCCCCGATCGGTCGCCTTTACCCTCTTTCCTCAAAGGAACTGAAGCTCTTCGCGAGTTTATCGACAAGCACTTGGAAACAGGTGCTATCCAACCATCCACCTCTCCTCACGGGGCTCCGGTACTGTTTGTGCCAAAGAAGGATGGAAAACTCCGTCTCTGTGTAGACTTCCGCGGTCTTAACAAGATCACCAAAAAGGACCGTTATCCTTTACCTCTTATTTCTGATCTCTTGGACGCTCCTAAGAAAGCTAAGTTTTATACCAAACTCGATCTCACTCACGCATATCATCTAGTCCGAATCGCGGAAGGCGACGAATGGAAAACCACGTTCAGGACCCGTTGGGGTTCCTATGAATGGAAGGTTATGCCATTTGGCCTTACTAACGCTCCCGCGGCCTTCCAGCGATTCGTCAATCACATTTTCGCTGATCTTTTAGATGTTAATGTTATCGTCTATATCGACGATATACTCATTTACTCGGACGACGAGAAATCTCATCGCGAACATGTCCGCGAGGTTCTCCGTCGACTCCGTAAACATCGTCTGTTCGCGAACCTCGCCAAATGCGAATGGGGTGTAGACACCGTCGAGTATCTTGGTTACATTCTTTCTCCAGAGGGCTTAACGATGTCGAAAGACAAAGTTCAAGCTATCGTTGACTGGCCGGTTCCCCGAAAAGTCAAGGACGTTCAATCTTTTTTAGGTTTCGCTAATTTCTATAGACGTTTTATTTATAATTATAGCGAAATCGTACTCCCGATGACGCGGCTCACGCGAAAGGACGTATCATGGTTATGGTCGAAGGAGTGCCAAGAAGCTTTCGACAAACTCAAGGACAGCTTCGTTCATGCTCCCATCCTCGCACACTGGCAACCTAACCTACCCCTTATCGTCGAAACCGACGCGTCGGACTACGCGCTAGCCGCGATCCTCTCGATCCTCCTACCGGACGGAGAGATTCATCCAATCGCTTTCCTATCCCGAACCTTCCAGGCTGCAGAGCTTAACTACGACACTCATGACAAGGAGCTCCTCGCTATTTTCGAGGCCTTCAAAGCTTGGCGTCACTATCTCGAAGGATCGGGAGACGCGATCGATGTGGTTACTGACCACAAGAATCTCGAATACTTCTCGACCACCAAAATCCTCACGCGGCGACAAGTCCGCTGGTCAGAATTCCTCCACCAGTTCAATATGGTGATCCGCTTCCGTCCGGGTAAATTGGGTGCAAAACCCGATGCCCTTACTAGACGCTGGGACGTCTATCCTAAAGAGGGGGATACCGGCTACGCGCAAGTTAACCCGCAGAATTTCAGACCTATCTTTACCAATGAACAACTAACTACCTCACTTCGAGCAACTTTTCTAGAAGGCCCCGCGCTTCGCGCTGCGATCGTAATGGACTTGCAATCGCTCCATTCCACTATCCGCGATTCTATTGAACAGGATCCGGAGGCAATCGCGGGCTTAGCCCTAGCAAAAGACGATTCAAACACTCGTTGGACAGTAGGTGATGATGGACTGCTAAAACTTGACAATCGCATTTATGTTCCTAACCATGCTAATCTTCGCCTTAAAATTCTACAATATTTTCATGATCACCCCCTTTCAGGTCATTTTGGACAGAACCGGACCCTCGAATCAATTCGACGCCATTATACTTGGCCGAAGATTCGGGAATTCGTTCGCGACTATGTCAGCTCATGTACAGTTTGCGGACGAAACAAACCCCGTCGACACCGACCTTACGGTCTCCTCAAACCTCTTCCGGTTCCCGCCCGACCATGGGATTCAATCTCGATGGACTTCATCGAACAACTCCCTTCCTCCGACGGACATACAGCAATCCTCGTCGTTGTCGATCGAGCCTCTAAACAAGGCATCTTCATTCCGACTAACGACAAAATCACCTCCGAAGGATTAGCGGAGTTATTCGTCCATCACGTTTTCTCCAAGCATGGAGTTCCGAACCACGTAACATCCGATCGCGGTTCAGAATTCGTGTCTGCTTTCTTCCGCGCTCTCGGCGAAGCTCTATCTATGAAACTTCATTTCACCTCAGGTTATCACCCAGAAGCCGATGGACAAACGGAACGAGTCAACCAAACTCTGGAACAGTACATCCGGATTTACTGTGCATACCAACAGGACGATTGGGCGAAACTCCTACCGATCGCGGAGTTCGCGTACAACAATGCTCCTAATGCCTCCACCGGTTTATCTCCATTCTTCGCGAACAAAGGCTATCACCCAAATATCACGGTAAGACCCGAAATTGACATTCGCTCCGACCGAGCAATGGACTTCGTGGTTAATCTTGATGAGCTTCATGCCTTCCTCCGAGACGAAATTACTAACGCGCAAGCTCGATACAAAGAGCAAGCGGACAGAAAACGCATTACTCACCCTGAATTCCCTATTCATTCACAGGTTTATGTGCTGGCAAAGCACATCCGGACAACGCGACCCACCGACAAATTCGCTGAAAAGTACCTCGGACCTTTCACCATACTCGAGCAAATCGGTACTTTATCCTACAAACTCCAACTCCCGTCCTACCTCAATCGTATCCACCCCGTTTTCCATGTATCCCAACTAGAACCGTACACACCTAACTCAATCCCGATCGTGTTCAACCTCCGCCGCCTCCCGTTGAGGTTGACGGCGAGGAAGAATATAACATCGCGGAGGTACTGGATTCGAAATTGGATCGACGATACAAAAGATGCCCATTACGATATTACATTCGCTGGGCAGGATACGAAGGGACGGACGAAGAGTTCTCCTGGGTCGCCGCGAACGAAATTCACGCGGACGAACTTGTCCCGGCTTTCCACCTCCGTTACCCCCACAAACCTGGTCCACTATGATCCTTACTTATGTTCACTTACGTATCAACTATCCTCACCATTTCATTCACGACTCTCACCTCATTTACTTACTAAATCATGATTCCTTCTAAATCCATTCTTCCCCGCGGCGATTATCGTCGCGACGATCAATTACTTATACTAGAACTCCTTTCTTCCCCGAAATCCCCCGCGATCCTCAGGCCTATTCCCCATTACTTATTCACATCACCCAACAACAAAAATTCACAACCAAAACAAAAAACAAAATCATTATTCACAACAAAACAAAAAACCAAAACTACAAACGACATAGAGCAATCGAGTACCGTAGGTAGTTATTCCGCCGCGGACTTATTCCGCGCGCTTCTTTCCCTCACGAATCTCTTTTCTTTTCTTCTCCTCGTCGTTTCGTTCCTTCTCTTCTTCATCAATTTCCCCTTCTCCATCTTCATCTTCATCTTCATCCTCACTCTTATCTACTTCTTCTCTGGCTTCTTCCCTTCTTTCCCTTATCACCATGAGATGGAGCATTCGTTCTTGGAGAACGAGGGAGCGGCGGGCGATATCAATCAAGTCTTTGTTTTGACCGACAATCGCGGCCAATTGCTCCGCGATTCCCGGTCCTTCGAACCTCCTCTCCCCAACTCGCGCGGCGGGTCCCTCATAAACCTCATCGTCCATCTTCACCCGTTTCCCCCGAGATCGGCGAGATACGTTGTCGCCAGACCAGCTGCAGCGTTGCCTTTGCTGATGGCACACTCTACATGCCTGGGTGGGTCGGCTCGCATTTTGGGGACGACAATCCGCGGTCTTGCCTACCAAAACGCATCGCGAGCATGGGGAACGAGGTTGGGGTTGGGACGAAGACTCCGGTGGAACACCGGCAGTTTCGGGAGTAGGATCCGCGTTGGACTCCTTATCATTACCACTCTAGGACGAAAATCAGAAGAGATACATGAAACAGAAAATCACTCACCCTTGCCACCATCTTGATGGTTCGTTTACGTTTTGTTCCTCTGGGGACCACCTCCTTTGGCTGTTCTACAACCTCATCACTCGAGTCGTCGGAAATTATTGCCTTGGACTTGAAAGTCCTCCGCCGCGGACTAGATGTCGACACTGGGATCTCGACATTGACGCGATGTGGTTTCGAGGGCAGTTTCCGGCGCTTCTCTAACTCCTTCGCGGCCCTCTCTTTCTCTTTCTTGTTTTCTTCCACAAGTTTCGCATAAGCAGCGTTCTGCTCGTGTTCGTCTTCCGCCTCCGCCGCGGCCTGTTCTGCCAACTCCTCTTGCCTTCTCCTCTCTACCAACTCTTGTTGCCTCCTTTGTGCCTCGATTACTCTTTCTCTTCGGCTATCTTCTTTTCCTCTGCTATTTCTTCTCCTCTTCCCGACGTTTCTCCTCCTCTATTCGTTGTTCTTCAGCTCGTCTCTTCTCCTCCGCCTCTCGCGCTGCCTTCTCCTCCGCCTCTCGCGCTGCCTTCTCCTCCGCCTCTCGCGCGGCTTTCTCCTCCGCTTCTATCCTCTCCATCTCCGCCGCGAATTCTGCCTCTTGTCTTGCGATCTCCTCCTCGCGGGCTCGTTGTCGTGCTGCCTGAGCCTGCAGTATTCGTTCGCGTCGTTGCTGGATGGTTTCGTTGTCGTTGGAGTTGGAAGACATGATGGGTAGGAAAAGAGGGAACTTATCAAAATTTTAACGCAGCCCCGTTCTTATATGCTTCGCGAATCAAGGGCCGGTTCAACTTACAATTTTCATTCTTCTTCGTTTTTCACATCACATCACAATTTTTGAACTTTGATCGCCGTTGCTTCTAATCATTCACATCTATTTTAGTCATACTATTACTCAGGATCTCGAGGGCTCGATCCTAACGGGGGGGCACTGTTACGACCATGCCAAGTTCAACTTCCGCGGGCCCGACGATCATTCCCGGTATTTGACTTTGCTATTTTCTTCCGTCGCGGAGCTTACCTCCGCGATCCTTTTACACTTCGCTTCTATATCCCTCACACTTAGCCGACTTTTTATATATCCTTTTATATCATTTCCTTTATACTTTCCCCTTTTATCTTCCTCATGTTCGACCATACTATTCTAGGATACTATCGCTTAGCGACCCTTAGGTAGCGACTACAGTATAAAGCTACAAGAGTAGAATAGTTGGTCCTTAGTTTAAATATCGACTTTGATAGCGCACTCATACAGTGTATTTCAAATAGAGTTAAATCTCAACCTCATCCTAAGTACGATCGCGTGAGTTTCTCCCGCGATCGGAATTACCCTCAACCTCCTTTTCGGACAGCGGCGTGTCGGGGACGCTATTAATAGTAGCGTCAACGTCCGACTACCTCTCCGTAGGTCCACCCAACCCTCACCGGGATTTATCTTGGTGTTCGGTCTTTTACCCCGCGGACTTATAGTCCGCGATCCAACTTATCCCTACGACCCGTGCATGATCATAACACAACTAACCACTTCACTTCGAGCAACTTTTCTAGAAGGCCCAGCGCTTCGCGCGGCGATCGTAATGGACTTGCAATCGCTCCATTCCACAATCCGCAATTCTATTGAACAGGATCTGGAAGCAATCGCGGGCTTAGCCCTAGCAAAAGACGATTCAAATACTCGTTGGACAGTAGGTGATGATGGACTGCTAAAACTTGACAATCGCATTTATGTTCCTAACCATTCTAACCTTCGCCTTAAAATTTTACAATATTTTCACGATCACCCCCTTTCAGGTCATTTTGGACAGAACCGGACTCTCGAATCAATCCGACGCCATTACACTTGGCCGAAGATCCGGGAATTCGTTCGCGACTATGTCAGCTCATGTACAGTTTGCGGACGAAACAAACCCCGTCAACACCGACCTTACGGTCTTCTCAAACCTCTTCCGGTTCCCGCCCGACCATGGGATTCAATCTCGATGGACTTCATCGAACAACTCCCCTCCTCCGACGGACATACAGCAATCCTCGTCGTCGTCGATCGAGCCTCTAAACAAGGCATCTTTATTCCGACTAACGACAAAATCACCTCCGAAGGATTAGCGGAGTTATTCGTTCATCACGTTTTCTCCAAGCACGGAGTTCCGAACCACGTAACATCCGATCGCGGCTCGGAATTCGTGTCTGCTTTCTTCCGCGCTCTCGGCGAAGCTCTTTCTATGAAACTTCACTTCACCTCAGGATATCACCCAGAAGCCGATGGACAAACGGAACGAGTCAACCAAACTCTGGAACAGTACATCCGAATCCACTGTGCATACCAACAGGACGATTGGCGAAACTCCTTCCGATCGCGGAGTTCGCGTACAACAACGCTCCTAATGCCTCTACCGGTTTATCTCCGTTCTTCGCGAACAAAGGCTATCATCCTAACATCACGGTAAGACCTGAAATTGACATTCGCTCCGACCGAGCAATGGACTTCGCGGTTAATCTTGATGAGCTTCATTCTTTCCTCCGAGACGAAATTACTAACGCGCAAGCTCGATACAAAGAGCAAGCGGACAGAAAACGGATTATTCACCCCGAATTCCCTATTAATTCACAGGTTTTTGTGCTGGCAAAGCACATCCGGACAACGCGACCTACGGAAAAATTCACCGAAAAGTACCTCGGACCTTTCACCATACTCGAGCAAGTCGGTACTCTTTCCTACAAACTCCAACTTCCGTCCTACCTCAATCGTATCCACCCCGTCTTCCACGTATCCCAGCTAGAGCCGTACACACCCAACTCAATCGCCGATCGTGTTCAACCCCCACCGCCTCCCGTTGAGGTTGACGGCGAGGAAGAATATAACATTGCGGAAGTACTGGATTCGAAATTGGATCGACGTTACAAAAAATGCCCACTACGATACTACATTCGTTGGGCAGGATACGAGGGTACGGATGAAGAATTCTCCTGGGTCGCCGCAAACGAAATTCACGCGGACGAACTTGTCCCGGTTTTCCACCTCCGTTACCCTCACAAACCTGGTCCACTATGATCTTTACTTATGTTCACTTACGTATTAACCATTCTCATCACTTCACTCATGACTCCTAAATCATTTACCTACTAATCACGACTGAATACAAAGACCATCCTGCCCCGCGGCGAATATCATCGCGACGCATCATTACTTATGTACCGAACTCCCTTTCTCACGAAATTCCCCGCGATCCTCATTCCGTCATTTCCCTTACTTATGAAACTCTCAAAACAACAAAAAGCCAACACATCGTATTTACAACAACCATAACCAACAAACAACAAAAAACAAAACTACAAAAAAGAAAAAATAAAGAGCAATCGAGTAGAGTACTTATTATAGTCCTTCGCGGAGTTTACTCCGCGCGCTTCTTTCCCTCGCGTATCTCTTTTCTTCTCTTTACTTCTTCAATTTCCTCTTCATCTTCTTCCCCTTCTCCATCTTCATCTTCACCTTTCTCACTTTCTCCCATTGCTTCTATCACCCTTCTCTCTGCCCTGACCATAATTCCTAACATCTGTTCTTGCACGACAATCGATTTTCGGAGCAAACCGATTATGTCCTGGTTCTGCTCCGCAATCCTTGCCGACTGCTCCGCTGCTTCGCTTCCTTCAGCCCTCCTCCGTTCGCCTATCCTCGCGGCGGGTCCCTCATAAACATCCTCATCATCCAATTTGACCCATTTACTTCGCGATCAACGGGCGGCGTTGTCACCGGACCAGCTACATCGTTGCCTTTGCTGGTGGCAGACCTTGCATGCCTGTGTTGGCCTGGTCGTCGATTGTGGACGACAGTCAGAGGGTCGACTGATCAGCACACAACGAGAGCAGGCGGGACGAGGTTGGGAATTGTCAGGGGGAAGGGGAGTGTCGTTGTCGATTGTTGCCTCGGCCGGACCACCCTAAACAAATAAAAGGAGATTCAAACAGCAGAACAATGAAGAGCGTATTACTCACCTTCGCGATCATCTTGATCGTCCTCTTCCGCTTGGTGCCCCTTGGAATCATCTCCCGCGGCTGCTCTACCACTTCATCACCCGATTCCTCGGAAATTATGGCTTTCGACTTGAAAATCCTCCGCCGCGGGCTGGATGTCGTTAAAGGAATTTCCACATCGACACGATGCGACTTAGACGTTGGGTTTCGCCGTTTTTCTGACTCCTTCGCGGCCTTCTCTTTCTCCTTCTTATTCTCTTCTACCAGCCTGGCAAATGCGACGCTTCGCTCCTCCTCGTCCCCTGCCTCCGCCGCAGCCTCTTCTGCTGCCCGTTCCTTCTCCCTTCGTTGCGCCTCCGCAAGCCGAACCTTATCCTGATTCTTCTTCTCCTCTGCTACTCTTTTCTGCTCTGCTACCTTCCTCTCTTCTTCCCGTCTTTTCTCTTCCTCAATCCGTTGTTCTTCCGCCTTTCGTTTCTCCTCCGCCTCTCTCGTGGCTTTTTCCTCTGCCTCCCTCGTGGCTTGTTCCTCTGCCTCGATCCTCTCCATCTCGGCAGCGAACTCCGCTTCCTGTCTCGCAATTTCCTCCTCCTGGGCTCGTTGTTGTGTGGCCTGAGCCTGCAGGATACGTTCGCGCCGTTGCTGGATGGTTTCGTTGTTATTGGGGGCAGGAGAAGACATGGTGAAAGGAAGAGGGACTTATCAAAATTTTGAGATAGCCCTGTTCTTATATGCTTCGCGCTTTAAGGGCCGGTTCAACTTACAATTTTTCACTCTTCTTTGTTTTTCACATCACATCACAATTCTTAAACTTTGATCCCCGCTACTTCTAATCATTCACATCTATTTTTAGTCACATCATTACGCAGGATCTCGAGGGCTCGATCCTAATGGGGGGGCACTGTTACGACCATGCCAAGTTAACTCCCACGGTCCCGACGATCATTTTACGGTATTTGACTTCACTACTTTCTTCCGTCGCGGAGCTTATCTCCGCGATCCTTTTACACTTTGCTTTTATATCCCTCACACTTAGCCGATTTCTCATATATCCTTTTATATCATTTCCTTTATACTTTCCCCTTTTATTCTCCACATGTTCGACCATACTATTCTAGGATACTATTGCTTAGCGACCCTTAGGTAGCGACTGCAGTATAAAGCTGCGAGAGTAGAATAGTTGGTCCTTAGTTTAAATATCGACTTTGATAGCGCACTCATACAGTGTATTTCAAATAGAGATTATTCTCAACCTCACCTTAAGTACGATCGCATGAGTTTCTCCCGCGATCGGAATCACCCTCAACCTCGCTTTCGGACAGCGGCGTGTCGGGGACGCTATTAATAGTAGCGTCAACGTCCGACTACCTTTCCGTAGGTTCACCCAACCCTCTCCGGGATTTATCTCGGTGTTCGGTCTTTACCCCGCGGACTTATAGTCCGCGATCCAACTTCTCCCTACGACCCGTGCATGATCTTAACAATTTCCCCTTTCCCTTGCGATCTACCTGATGCTCTCCACAACCCTCACGATCCCGCCGCCCTCGGCGCACCAAAGCCCAAATCTGAACCGTCAACTCCTCGATTGCGTGACGCAACTCCTTCTTCTCCCGATTGGACTCACTTGGCGGGGATCGAACCCGCGTTTTCCTCGACTTCCGGAGGAACGAACAACTCTGCCTCGCGACGTGGCACCTATCGCAGGCGACCGCGTTAGGAGCATTGGGTTGTGGCCGACAGACCTGATCGCCCCGGACACATCGTTTGCAAGGACGAGGGAAGGGGACAGGGATGGAGTCGGAATCTGTGTCGACCACGACCGGAGACTAAGGGAAGGACTTAGAGAGGTGATATACGAATCGCTGTGACTCACCTGAACCACTTTGCGCTTCTTATGACTCCACTCCGCTTCCATAGGCTCGGCTCGTCGTTTCTTCACGACCAGAATAACCTATATCAGTTAGAGTACACCGACGAAACGAAAGGTCAGACTTACGGGAATCACCTCACAACTTCGAGGTACCCCCGCGATCATCCTAGTAAGCACCTTCCGAGGCCTCGGTTCCACCTTTGGAACGACCTCCTTTTCGACCCCGACGACTTCTTCAACTTCCTTCGCCTCAACCTCCTTCTCCTCAACGACCTTATGCTCATCAGCGACGTTCCCCGATGCTTTCTCTTCGCGCAACCTCCTCCACTTCTCTTGAGCCTCTCGATGGGCCGCCGCAAGGTACGCCTGGAGCTCCGCCTCCTCTTCATTGAGGATTGGAGAAGTTGAATGCGCTGGTCGAGCTGGGGACGAGGTAGTAGACATGTAGAAAGAAGAAAATGTTGAAGTCCAACTTTCCCAGGACCTCTTATATGCGCTAGCTGATGTAATCGCACGCGACGATTCGAAAACCAACATCACATGACTTCGTCATCACGACACGACATCCAGTCGATACTCTCGGACTCTTTCAACTTTAGATTGGAATACTTAGGTATGGCTTTCGAGGGCGAAAGCCTAATTGGGGGATACTGTTACGATCATGCGCATCGGTCGTACGCATTGCGCGTAGTGCTTCGCACCGACGCAGTCAACCATACATGATCAAGTCCATCATCGATGCGACGCACCGATGATATGGATCAGGTAATCTACTTCCGTGATATTCATCCACCTATCCTCCTTATCCCGTCGCCCCTCCTTCGGACGGACTATATACCATACCGCCTTCCTCTCCCCATTAGGCCACTGTCTTCCTATCCGCACTCATTATCTCTACTTCCGATTTGTCGTAACTACTTTAGGATACTTTGTAGCGATACCGGAGATAGCGAACTTAGCATATAAGACTTGTGGTCGTAGGTAGAAGCCTTAGTTTTAATATCGAATTGGTACGACTCCCAAGAATCACATAACACTTGCTCTCTTCACGCTTATACCTCGTTCGACCCGTAGACCTTCAGTCGATACTATCTCGATCTCGAACGAACTTAACATGGACCGCGCAGCGCGCAGCGTAGCGAGGATACTGTCAATAACGGTATCTGTAATGGCCCAGAGTAGCCCCTATACATTATCTTATCTGTTAGACAAGATAACTGATTACTTATGTCAAGCATTCTCACGATGAACTGTATAGTTCATTGTATATATACAATTTGTAGATATAGATAGAGGACAGACTACTTTCACCTGTAAACGTACATATCGAGTTAACCATGGACTCGTCGTGTTCATACTGAGTGAACTAAGTCAATTAAGCTAACCGCTATCTGAAGCCTAAAAGCTCCAATTCCATAACCATCCCACGGACGGTTACAGTTTTTTGAACATCGAGCAAGTTAAAACTCAACATTCAATTGTTCTATTCAGCAATGCCGCCGAAGAACATTAAAAAGAAAATGGGATCTGTGATTGAACCCCAAAAGGTTGATCAGGACCCAATACTGGGTACAGCCAGTAACATCGTCTCGGGCAATCAACTATCACCAAGCACGATGAGCATATCGGAGCAATCTACCTGGGATAACGAAGTCAGCAGACCAGCGGACTACGAAAAGGTGGTTGCAACCCAACCACCATTAAGACCTCGTTCCCCTACGGAACCAGGTCAAATTTGAGAGAACCCATTCGTAGAGAATGAGTTCTCTCCGAGCTCGAATGGAATTACTGTTCGTAGTTCCCCATTGGCTAATTATGCCGCCCGTAAACTGGAGAAATCTACAGCAGTGGGTACCGGACCAACCGTTGTGCGCAACAATCACGACGAAGAAGGTAACCCTCCTCGCGAAGGAGGGATTTCACTCCCTCTCCAATTGACCATTAAAAAAACGATCCAAACGCCTGATCGGCGTACCCAAGCGTTAATTCGCTTGATTGAGTCCCAAGAAAATGAGGCCCAAGAGACCCTGGACCGGTCTCTTAAAGAAGTACGATCTCAACAGATCGAATATCTCAATAAGAGATTTCAGGCTATCTGCGAATGGGTCGAAGACAACCCTAATACAGATGAGCCAGTAGAGGTGCAAACCACCTCTGGCGAATATGGTGAACGAAAAGAGGTCACCATAGAGGAGAATGGAGAAAATGACTTAGCGGTCACTGAGGAGGATGACCCCGGAGTACCCACTGTCGATAACGAAGGATTCAATATCAACACGAGTGCCAAACCAAGCACTCGACACGTCTACCCAAATGGGAAGACGTTCAATGAGATGTTGAACGATCCTAGGTTCGTCAATATTCCAGGTAGTACCCGCCACATAGGGGAAAAACTGGAATGGGCTGACAGAGTAGTCGGCCAAATGATGAGAGCCCACTCCATGAGAGAGGGACAACGTTCGAGTGTATGGCACGAACAGGGAATCGAATTTGATTCCGAAGGGAATCCTCATCATCGAGGGACACCAGCAGGCCTGGACGACAAACGACAACATCCCACCCAACAGGAATCTGGGAACAATATCGTCCCCAATCCCCGTATACCCCAAGGGCCACTAGTAGCTACTGGGGATCACTATCCTAGCGATAGTAGTAGCAGTGATTCCTCGAATGATTCATTCGATGGATACCGCCCCCCTAATGTAGGGCGGAGGAGTCGTACACCATGGCTCGAGTCAGCGTCTAGCGAATCTGACAACCAATACACGGATGACAAGGGAACCAGTTATCCGTCCCATTCGCGTAAACGCAAGGACAAAAAGCGCAAATGCAAGGCGCAACAGGCCCGCGCTCTACTAGATGCACTGGCAGATAAAGGTCACGACGAGTATAATCGTCGACTACAATCCCATCTCATCGTTGGGATAAGGCGACAACTCGATGTCGTACTTCCTGCACTGGAAGGAATTAAGAACGTGAAGATAAAACAACCAGACACTTGGTCCGGAGAAGGGAATATCGACACATTTGAAACATGGGTCAATTCTGTCCTTAATTGGATGGTAGTGAATCGAGTCACTGGACCAAAAGGAAACGATATGCAGGTATTATGCCTCGAGGGCATGCTATAGGGCAGCGCCAAACAGTGGTATCATGACCACGTCACTGGTCCTCATCGTGCACGCGAATATTGGCGCACTGAAGAGGTACTGATAGGACTCTTCAAACACTTCACACAGAGTGAAGTTTACTCATACGCAGAAACGTGTTGGCGGAACACAAAGTACGATGCCAAACAGGGAGTACGAGAGTACTTTGCAAAACTCAACCGTTTTGCATTGCGACTATTACATTCGCCTAGTCGGGATGCATTTCGCACTCGATTAATTGAGGGGTTACCACTACACCTCATCAACTATCTCCGCGAGGAGCATGTAATACCGGAAGTGGCATCCGTGAAGGCAATAGTCAATTGCATTCGTCGAAAGGAGGAGTCTGACACCATGGCGGCAAATACTAAACTGCTACATGGACAGACTACCAGCAGTCGAAGTAATGCGACTGATAAATCGACAGAATTGACTAAGTCGAATCCTCAAAGGTTCCGACTAATCAAGGTATCTCCACAGTCCAATCGTCCGACGACGACGTGGACAAGACCTAAGGGGTCAACGCAGTATACCCGTCGCGACATGCGGCCATGTCAACACCCAATGAAGCTCCTAAAGTAGGTACTAAGGGCGATAACGTTCGAGTTAAAGAACGCAAAAGCACTCCCAAATTATGTTGGGGTTGTGGACAGGTGGGTCACTTCCATAATGACCCGGCATGCGAACGTTACGGTAAAGAACATCTGTTCGCTATAGGCATCGAAGCATCTGATGAGGATGCTGTTGAAGCTAATAAATCTGAGGATACTCAGGTTTTAGAGGTTGTGGCTAATGACACGCCGATTGACGACAGCACTGAGCTGGTCCCTGATTCAGATGGGGAGTACGTACTCGAACAGTACGAAGATTATCTGGGAGCCATGTATCAACCAGAAGACGAGGATCCTCAAATAGAACTCGATCAACGTATGTCTGGCATGTACGATTTTACGGATCGAGTACATTACCATCATGAGGATATGTGGCATGATGATGCCCGTGTTGTATCCATAGATGGACACAAAGTGATCCAAGAAGATTTGGATAACTTGGAGAACAGTGAAGGTACTCCTGTTGTGGTCGACGGTGACAACACTACAGATCGTCTGCAGGCAATAAGTAGTCACCAAGAACGCCCAGCTAAAATGACGGGGATCAACATACGATGTTCATCCACAAAGATTGACCGGCCAATTAGGGGTGGTCCTGACGAACGTCGAATGATGTCCTGCCTATTAAATATAGGCGGTAACACGGTGTTGGTGATGTTCGACTCAGGGAGTTCATTGGAGGCTCTCACCCCAATGTTCACCCAGGTGGCTAAACATAAGGTGTACGAGTTGAAACACCAACATAGTCTCCAATTAGGGACTGTAGGGTAGTCGTGCCAAATTCAACTATGGCACGTACGCTGAAGTCACCATTGGCGCTACCAATTATCCCACATACTGGGACGTAGTGAATCTTGATAGATATGATGCGGTAATTGGAACGTACTGGATGAGGAAGCACAAGGTCGTTCTTGATTTCAAGAACGACATAATTAATGTCAACGGGCACAAAATCAGTGCCATGACATCTGCCGAAGACGCAGCTGAATTTCAGCGCAGAGTAGCTATGCGACACTCTGAACGCAATGAAATGGTAAAGAGGAAAGACAACCCTTCACCAAAGGAGCCAACTATGTGACTCCGAGCCCTCAGAGACCAAAATGAGAGGGCCGAGAGAGTGAAACACTCTCCATCATCTACTATGATCGAAGATATAGTGGACCCCTCTGATATCAGAGAGGAATTAGCTCGTATCAAACGAGCACTACCACACAATTCCCCTGTGGTAATTCGACTGGTCGAACCAGACGACGGGGTTGATATCCGTCCTGAATTCCTAGACGACTGCGTGGAGTATGTCCAGGAATTTTCACGATGCTTTGATGTTTCTGCGGAAACGTATCAAGCGAGGGAGGATGCACCAAATGATGTACCAAACACGAGTACAACAGGAGCACCCAATGACGATACATCCTCCTCAGAAATTAACGATACTTATTCCTCAGAAGAGGAATATAAAGTAACGGAGCAAATTCTGAAATTGAATCCAACGGATAGACTATGTATCATACATAGTCACCGGAAACGAGGTCAAATATCGACCTCAACTAATCGTAAAGGACTACAAAGGAAAAGTCAATCTGGAAGACTATCCAGAGGACGACGTCAGTTTCGGGCTCGAGAAGCTGAATTGACATATATTCCATTCGAGGACATCGAATTGGAACCCAATCAGGAGGTCATGAAAAACCTAACTGATAAACCTCCAATGTACACGGAGGAGAATATCCCTCAACTACGAGCGGGATGGATTGAGCGTAATAAAGATATGCTACAAGGGTGCCTGAGACATTGCCTCCCCTAAGGGAAATCAACCATAGGATACCCATTATTGACGAAAGTAAGAGGTACAGCTATTACATGTCACGATGCCCGGGATCACGTACGATTCAATTCGGCGAATTCAATGATTCGTCGAATCCACAAAACGCTCCACTTGGGGCCAATCCTGCAACTGGACCGCCAGTTTTCAATGCGCCTGGTCCTGGTTTTCCAGGACCTTTTGGGGATGGATCCCATCCGTCCCCAGTTAACACCCAAAACGCTCCATTTGGAGCGATCCCACATGCTGGAACATCAGCATTTGCTGCTTCAACTGGTCCCGGGTTCGCGGGACCATCTGGGGGAGGGTCCCAGTCGGGATTCTTCCCCAACACCAACCCTCAATTCGGGCACACCCCGAATTTTGGATCACAATTCCATGGTTCGAACAACTATGGAGCACCGGGTACAAGTTACCCATTTCATCCACAAATGCAAGCGACGCCGCCGTTTGCTAACTACGGGTACACCACGCCTATGATGAATACCCAGGGGATGTCTGCGTCAGCCCCGACAACCCCGTTGAGGATTACGGTTGGGAACCTTATCACCCACTCTGACAACTGCACGATGTGCATGGGTTATGTCGCTCACCTGGTAACGGCAAGCGATTTCAATGAGGTCATATCAGAACGGGATGGCCTCATACAGGGAGCAACGGCCCCCTCCAACAATAACCAGGGCCATGCCTTGGTAGTAAGCTCATTGCAGGAGCAACTCGCGTCAGCCTTGAGGTCCCACGAGACCGAAAGGCAGACTCTAGCTGATAGGATCACGGTGCTCGAACTAGAGCGTAATGAACTTCGCACCCGCCACGAATCAGACGTGGCACAGATTGACAATATCAGTCGTGATTGTCATGAGGCGAATGAACGACGCCTGTACTGGAAGGACCAGTACTACGATCTCTGTGATCATGGGGATCGTTACAAAGCTCCAGCACGAGCTGAAGTGCCCGAGTCCAAATCATTGGATAAGGGCAAAGGTAGGGAAGTACCAATGGTACCCCTACAACATTGAATCGCCTCTGTAGCAGAGGGAGTGGCGAGTGGGTCGTCCGTCCCATTATCTCATCGACTGTCTCCGACGGACGGAGAAGTAATATCTCAATGTAAAGTTGATGATACCAGGACTTCGAGATCAGAACAGGCTCAAAGACGTATCGAAGGAGCACCTGCGCAGCCCCGAGTGTCATCGACGACACACATTGCTCCCCACATGGGAGACAAGCGCAAGAGGGAGGAGGCTGGGCCACCTCCCCCACAACGTACATTAGTCCCGTGTGACGACTTGCACGAGCCCCCGGAGGAGCCTACGTACTCCTACCAAGCATATCAGATGGAGCACTACCTCACTAATATGGAGGATGACGACTCTGAACCAGAGGCTCATCCCAACCGATTGAAAGGTAAACAACGAGAACAACAAAATAAGATCAATCGGGAAAGTAGGCGCAGAATGGACACGATAGCGGCTCAACGTGCTCGGGAGGAGGGTCGCTCTCCTCCTCCCAAACGCTCCAAGAGCAGTAAAAACAAAGAGTACGATGTACTCCGCGGAACGGTCACCAGACTAGCGTTCCAAGCCCCAGTCTCTGCTGAAGAAGTGGAGACAGTGGTCAAGGCTCTTAACGAGTCTGATAACATTAGGCCTTTGCGCCCAATGTGGAAGACGGTGCATGGAATGATAGCCATGCACAAACAGGCACGGCAAGTACCTCGCGCTGCTCGTACCACGATGCAGGACGCAGTGATCGAGAAGTTCATTGCAGTGCCGAGATGGTTCGCTACGGAGAAGAACCGACAGGGGCACTCACTGCCCCATCTATTCGAACCTAAGGCATCACAGAAGAAGGCCAAAGGTTTCACCATGGGTGATGTCATGCCTAGTGAGGCTGGACCATCCAACATTGGATCAACCAGTTCTGGCACCGGAACTAGGGCTGAACCGGCGACTCCTGTGGTGGCTAGGGGAACGCGCATCGCGCGATCTCCCACTGTACTCACGGCCAGAGTATGGCATGGTTGTCGTGAGAATGACTCCGTTCCGAAGTGGGCGGGAGCCATTATTAGTAGTTCCGCGTCGGAACGACTGAATGGTATGCTGGTTGAGTCCAACCACAGTACTCCGGTTACCAATACCCGTAGCATCAGGGGAATGCTGACCGCATACCAACTATTACCCAACAATGAGGGTAACAATGTACTATCCGACAATGAGTCGAATATTATAGTACATCTTCTACTGTGCGAACTCGCACTACATCCCACTCGTTACGATGGGATTCTTCACTCAATGGGACTATTGCCCCATCCTAATTTCCAGCCTGGTCCACTGCCAGACTACAGTCGTGCCTCCCCTCCTACGGCACGACAGATAGCGCATGAACTTGCGATACGGGGATTTACCAATTCCCAATTGCAAGATATTGCATTATATCTGTTGTGGTGGTTACATGGCGTAGCACCAACGATAGCGAGCTGTTGGACAGTCATCCAACAGCAATTCGTGCACGTCGTATTCGACGTTCTGGCGCACCACGTATTTCAAGGCGTGCCACGTACCACCGTTGAGGTGGAAAACTATGTATTCCCTGACGGGTCTCAGTCCAGCAATATTGATAATGCTGGACGCTATGCTGATTACAGCGTAGTACTCACTTATGTGAGACCATTCGCGCAACAACTGGCCGATCTAAATAGCGCGTCCCCAGTTGCTAGTGCGGATACCACGCAGCCTGTGACGACAGTTCAGGCTGAGGACCATGCCATTGATATGGCACCATGTATCATCGACTGGGATGATACTCAATTCAATTTGTCCGGAGATCCTGTTATTGACTATGGTGAGGATGACGGTATGGATATGGCTGGGTACTCTCAGCCACAAGAGTGAGTCGACGATTCACCTCGGGATGGATTATTAGACTGCTGGAATCAGTCTAGTGGGGGAGGGTGTAACGGCCCAGAGTAGCCCCTATACATTATCTTATCTGTTAGACAAGATAACTGATTACTTATGTCAAGCATTCTCACGATGAACTGTATAGTTCATTGTATATATACAATTTGTAGATATAGATAGAGGACAGACTACTTTCACCTGTAAACGTACATATCGAGTTAACCATAGACTCGTCGTGTTCATACTGAGTGAACTAAGTCAATTAAGCTAACCGCTATCTGAAGCCTAAAAGCTCCAATTCCATAACCATCCCACGGACGGTTACAGTATCGAAGGTCCACTTGATCCGCACGCTCCTAACAGGTTCTTAGATGGCTTGTTCAGCTCATCCGAGTCTGGTTCAGGCAACTCAGACTCAGGACCTTGCTCATCCAGCTTAGGTCCGTCCGATGGTCCTTCCGACTCAATCGGCGTCAGGGGTGATTCAGGACGAGAAGTGTAGTCACCTGGAATAGGAGTGCTCGAAGCAGCCGGGTCACTCATCACACGTCGTTGAGAGCGCAAAATTCGACGAGTAGACATAGTTCTGTGTATAAACGGTGAAAATTTAATTCAAATTTTATACTAACCTTCTAAAACTTTTTTTTGGTTTTGCCAGAGGATGACTCGAGTGGATCATGTCAACATCTCGCTAGCTCACCGATGTAGCCAGGCGTCACGCGATTTAGAAGATACCCGATGGGAACTATTGTCAGTGACTTGCTAACTCACTATATGACTAGGCATCACACAAGCCGAGATAGTCAAGTCAAACGAAGTGAATGAGGGAGGAAAGGTCTTTGATTCTTGTCTAGCTACCAAGGAGAATAGACGAGATCAGAGATAGAGACTACTCTAGGAAATGCCCTATCTTATATACATATTCTGAAATGAACCCATGGGAACTATCTCACGTCATAACTGTGAGGCTATACAACGATCTGTCAATAGCTTGACAGACATGAGAGAATTCTCACACTGTCAATCTGTCAATAGTCTGACAGACATGAGAGAGTTGTGTTGACAGCGCGAGAATGACAGTCTGTCAATAGTTTGACAGACATGAGAGAAATGCGTTGACATTGTGAGAATGCCAAGGCTGTCACATGTATGTAAATGAAAGAAAAGGAAAAGATAAAAGAAAAAGTATAATAGGATAGACAAAAAGAAATTGAAAAAGAGTCAGTTTGTAACAGATCAGACTTGAGAGGTACCATCTAGCAAAAGAATATCACAACTGAATATCAAAAAATGAGTCCGTAACATCACCCTCTCCTCAGGGCATGAGTTCCACGGTGTGCTTGTTGTAAAAGAAAGTTTTCAGAGGGTAGTGAAGCGGGATTGGGTTCGGTGTTGGCAAGAGGAAGAGGACGAAACAATTCTGTAGGGAACAAGGAAATAGGGATTTCAATTCGACGAAATATTGCGGGTTTTGGTTTCGTCAGATTCTTTTCATGGAATTCCTTGAGCAATTGGTCAACATTTGTGAGGTTTGATCGTGGTTCCCAGGTCTGTTCATGTGAACCGTATCCTTTCCACTGGACTTTGTACTTGATTCCTTGTCCTACTTTCTTCGAATCAAGTATTTCTTCTGCTTCAAACTCTTCTTCTCCTCCTACAACTACAGGAGGCGGGCGTGTGTTTCGGGGTTGTGTAGGAAAACTAGGTTCTTTATATGGAGTGAGAAGAACTTCGTTGAAGACATTGTGTACATGTTTCCATGTACGTGGGATTTCCAGTTTATAGGAGCTGGCGCCTATCTTCTGTTGGACTGTAAATGGTCCGTATCTCTTATCGCCTAATTTCCTCATTGGACGATCTACTGAAAGGTTGGTTCCTTCTAACCAAACCTTGTCACCAACCTTGTACTCTATACCTTTCTTTCTCTTTCCGTCATACTGCCTCTTCATCTCTACCTTTGCTTTCTCTAAAGCTGATCCTACTTCCTTTTGTATCTTCTTCATTCCATCTACAAAAGCTTGTACTGAGGGGTTGTCCGAATTCATTTGAGTTGCTGTGCCTTTATACAGGTGTCTTCCTGTATCTGCGTAGAAGGGAGAAACTTTCGTCGCTGAGTGAACTTTGTCATTGTAGTTGAACTCTGCTAAGGGTAACCATTCATGCCAATTATTTTGTTGGTAATTAATGAACAAACGGAGATATTGTTCGATCTCTTGGTTTGTTCGCTCTGATTGACCATTTGTCTGTGGATGGTATGCCGTAGTAAAGTTCGCTTCAATGCCTAACAGCCGATAGAGTTCCTTCATGAACCTTGAGTGATATTGTGGTCCTTGATCATGAACTATCTTGCGTGGAAGTCCATGGGTGGAGAAGATGGAATCTCAATAAATCTTTGCCATTCCTTCTGAAGTGACTGTGGTATGGGTTGGTACAAGTCTCAGTCTCTTCTTGAAGTGGTTGATGAAGATTGCAATCGCATTGTAACCGCCAGATTCAGGAAGTTCTCCAATCATGTCAGTACCAATTACTTGCCAAGGTTCAGTTGGAACGGTGTGAGGATGAAGATGTCCAATAGGTCGAGTGCGATGAGATTTCGTCGCTTGACACTTCTTGCAACCTTCCACATACTTTCCAGCATCTCGAGTAATTTCTGGCCACCAGTAATCACGAGTGACGAGTTCCGCTGTTTTGTACTGTCCAGGATGTCCTGCAAGTGGTGAATTGTGGTACTTAGTAAGGATTTTGGACCTAAGTACTCTGTTCTTTGGTACATAGATCCATCCTTTCCACTCAATAATCCTTCAGTTTCTTTCCACTCAGGGTTTTTGGCATTGAGGTTATCTTTACAAGTCGATCAACGTGGTTTCGATTCTTTTGGATTTCCGACAGGAATACATCTTCTGGTGAGGAGATATTAAGGGCGTGAATGAAAAATTCTGGCTTTAGAAGGACAATGTTCTCGTTGTCCTTTTCCCCCATCTGAAGACCTGTCATCCTTGACAGTATTCAACTTTAGCCATTGTCTTTCCTGGTCGGTGAACTAGATTGAAATTATATTCCGCAAGTTCAAGAACCCATCGAGCTTGTCGTCTATTCAGCTTTTGGGGTTTCTTGAAATATGTAGGTTTGCGTGGTCTGTAAAGATTTCAATCTGTTCTTCAGCTCCAAGGAGATATTGACGCCAATCATCGAGCGAGTCCATAATTGCCATTAATTCCTTGTCATAAATCTCGTAGTTTCTCTCAACTTCATTGAGTGAACGAGATCTGAACGCTACAGGCCACCATTTTCCATCGACCAATTGAGAGAGACAACCACCATTTGCAAAGTCGGATGAATCAGCTTCAAGTCTAAACTTTCCGTGATTTCGGGGAATGAGGAGGACTACTTCTTCACAGATTCAACGCTTGAGTTCGTCGAATGCATACTGTTGCGCCGCTGTCCATTCCCAGACTGCATTTCCGGTAAGTTTTGTCAATGGCTTGGCAACTTTGCTAAATCCTCGAATGAATTGCCTGAAGAAGTTACAGAAGCCAAGGAACTGTTGGACATCATGTTTCTTCAATGGGGTTAACCATTCTCGTACAGCTTTGACCTTCTTCGGGTCCATTCAATTGTTCCATTCTCAATGATTATTCCAAGGTACTCTATGGATGTTTTCTCGAAGGAACACTTCTCAGGCTTGAGAAAGAGTTTGTGTTCTCGAAGAATATCAAGGACCCGGTTTACAATTATTCGATGACTTTTCAAGTCATTTGTAAATATGAGTATATCATCCATGTAGACTATAACGTGTCCTTCATTTATCAAATCTTGAAGGATATGATTCATGAATCCTTGAAACGTCGCTGGTGAATTGGTTAATCCAAAGAACATAACAGTTGGTTCGAATAATCCTCGATTGGTCCTGAACGCGGCTTTCCACTCATCTCCTTCTTTGATCCATATATTGTTGAATCCCCATCGAATGTCCATTTTTGTGAATATCTTAGCGCCCTTCAATTGATCAATAAGCTCCTGAATGAGAGGGAGTGGATATCGATTTTTAATCGTCATTTCATTCAGTTTGCGATAGTCTTGTATTGGTCTAAGGGTACCGTCTTTCTTTTTGATGAAGAAGAATGGTGAGGCCATTGGGGATGTTGAAGGTCGAATTCGTCCAGTTCGAATGTTTTCTTCAAGGAATGCATCCAACGCTTCTTGTTCCTTGGGTTCAAAGGATATATCTTACAATCGAGTGGTTTAGAACCAGGTGTTAACTCGATTGCATGATCCCAAGGGCATCGTTGTGGCAATTGATCAAATTCCTTTTGACTGAAAACATCCAGGTATTTGTTTATATATGGAGTGGAAGTGTCGAAGTGTTTTCATGTTTCTTCTTCCGCCTTCTTCTCTGTCCATTTCCTGGAATCTACCTGTTCTTGTACATATCGATCCCAATCAAACACAAAAGTCTCTCGCCGTCTTCAAGTACCGCTCTGTTTGAATGTCTTCAGGCGTCCAAAAGCGAGGATTATATCCGCACCAGTCGGACATGGTCAAAAGTAACTTCTGATTTAACCCAGTCGACACTTGGATTATGATGTCGCAACCAATCTAGTCCTAGGAAGATGTGTTGTTCTCCAAGATTGACAACGCCAAACTGAACTCATTCCGAGTGGTCTCCGATAGTTACACGGACTTCAGCATATTTGGTTATTGAGCCATTCTCGTTGAGTGTACCGTCAGCATTGTAGACAGGTATTTGAATAGGTAAATCTTTGGTTACAATCCTATGTTGTTTTACAAAGTTTGCGTCAATGCATGAACCTGTGGCTCCACTGTCGACTAGTCCTTGTGTAACTATTTGCCTGTTGTCCTCTAGTGTTTCGACAATGACTGGGAGTTTCAAGCTTTTTCCGTGTGTTCCACGGACGTAGCTTTTCTTTGTTGCGAGACTCTTAACAGCTTTGACTGCTGTTTTCCAGTTCAATGCTCGTATTTCCATGACGGTTTCCTCCGAAGCTTCTCTTATTCGTGAGGAAGGTACCCATGTCCTTAAAAGTCCAATGGCTTTTGGAAGTTTTCCTTCCTTGAGCCTTTGAGCAGTCCATTCAGCCGTGCCGGGTTCGTATCGTATAGGTTTTTTAAGTACTCCGGGTTTTTTATGAGTAAATGCAGAAGCGTGTTTTTCTACATTATTATATTTGATTGTGAAATCAAGTCCACTATCTACTATGTCCGAAGTATTTAATTTAGAATGCTCCACCAGACCTATATCTACTGGGGAGCTCTTATAAAACCCATACTATTCACCCAGGCGGTGAATGAATTCATGTCCATACCAGCTGGTAACCCTGGTACTACATCTACACTATTTACGTTAGTTTCTTCACTAACGTTGTCCGTTCTCTTGCTGCTATAATCCATAAGTTCTACGCTACGGACCGCGGCTTTGTTCTTCTTTGGGCAGTTCCTACTAATGTGGCCTTTTTCGCCACAGTTGAAGCAAAGGCCATTTACCCTTGCTCGATCCAGGTCCATGGGTCGTCCTGAACCTCCAAAGGTCGTCCCGGACCCATCACGTCTTGCTATCATGGGGGCAGACCCTACCACTCGAGGTCCTTCCCATTTCTTCGGCTCTTGCCTACCGTAGGCTTGTTGCGTGGATCCTTGACCACGACTTTGTCCTTGTATGCTGTTACTCCAGCTCATGTTGCTGTATCCGCGCTTCTGTTCATCGTAGCGGCGGCGGATTAGATCGTTGGCTGTGACGAGTTTCTTTAACTCGTCGTAGCTGTCAAACTCCTCTGTCCTCGTTCGGACTAGATCACTCATGATGTTGAGGTTGACTGCTCTTTCGGCCAGCTGAAGAACATATTCGCTCTTCTTGTCATACCCCGCTTCCTTCAACAGGAGTTCAAACTCCTTGAAAAAGTTGTCGGCTTTTGTACGACCTTGCTGAATGTGATTCAACTTATCCATTGCCTCCTTCTTCTGGGAGACGTTAGAAAAACTGCTCTTTAGTTCTTCTAGGAATTCTGCGAAGTCTATGTTCCAATCACCAGTGACTTCATCCTGGTGATCACTGGTGTATACTTCCGCCCAGTCATCAGCTCTGCCTCCTCGAATGTAGGACATTGCTACATTGATGGATTTGTTATCATTATTGACCTGCTGTGTCCTTCGCAGGTCATGGATGTACGCAAGGAGTGTTCAGAGCCATGTTTGGAACTTGGAAGTGTCTCCTGTGAATACATCGGGTTCTTTAACAATGGTTTTTTGGGAGAATGAGGTGTTGGAGGTGGCAGGAGTAGCGGCGGTAGTAGTGGATTGGTTGGATGGGTCAGATGCGATTCAGCTTATCCATTGCCTCCTTCTTCTGGGAGACGTTAGAAAAACTGCTCTTTAGTTCTTCTAGGAATTCTGCAAAGTCTACGTTCCAATCACCAGCGATATCATCCTGGTGATCACTGGTGTATACTTCCGCCCAGTCATCGGCTCTGCCTCCTCGAATGTAGGACATTGCTACATTGATGGATTCATTATCGTTATTGACCTGCTGTGTCCTTCACAGGTCATGGATGTACGCAAGGAGTGTTCGGAGCCATGTTCGGAACTTGGAAGTGTCTCCTGTGAATACATCGGGTTCTTTAACAATGGTTTTTCGGGAAAATGAGGTGTTGGAGGTGGCAGGAGTAGCGGCGGTAGTAGCGGATGTGTTGGCATGCATGGATTGGTTGGATGGGTCAGACATTTCTGAGCCGAGTTCGGTGGTGAAGGATGGAGTGGGTGTGGGGGATCCTAAATGGACAGTTGAATCCGAGGATGCGGGAGAGGGAGAGCGAGATGGGTATGGGAGTGAAAAATCCTGAGGTCTTGACGAGAACACTAGGATAGGAGGGTGAGGTGCTTAGAGGTAGAGGCTCATGTCGAGTTATGTGTTAATCCAGAAGACTGTCTACGTTCGCTCCTCACGCAATGTTGTCTTTCGAGTCGTCTGCGTGAAAACTTTGCATTCCAACGTCCCTCCTATCGAATCTTCTGAGGAAGAAACTCGATGTCCTGTTGCTAGCCCTGATTTACACTCCTTGGTAGGAGTCAGGCACACTAGAGAGAGTATTTTCCTCTCAGCACGGGTTGAGCCATACTACAGTGTCTCGATGTAGGTATGTATTAACAAAGTGTTTACGCCAACGCTGGTCTTAACACAGACGAGCTATGGGAATAGGGAGTGGATGGGAGAGGAAACGAGGTGAGGTGGGAAGGTGAGTAAGGAAATGAAAAAGAGTAAATTTAATAACGCAGCGGGGTCCAATGTCCAACCAATATGTCGAAGATTTGGGTCGTGACGGGTGGGTCGATAATATCTCTGATCTTCTGTCAACATCTCGCTAGCTCACCGATGTAGCCAGGCGTCACGCGATTTAGAAGATACCCGATGGGAACTATTGTCAGTGACTTGCTAACTCACTATATGACTAGGCATCACACAAGCCGAGATAGTCAAGTCAAACGAAGACAATGAGGGAGGAAAGGTCTTTGATTCTTGTCTAGCTACCAAGGAGAATAGACGAGATCAGAGATAGAGACTACTCTAGGAAATGCCCTATCTTATATACATATTCTGAAATGAACCCATGGGAACTATCTCACGTCATAACTGTGAGGCTATACAACGATCTGTCAATAGCTTGACAGACATGAGAGAATTCTCACACTGTCAATCTGTCAATAGTCTGACAGACATGAGAGAGTTGTGTTGACAGCGCAAGAATGACAGTCTGTCAATAGTTTGACAGACATGAGAGAAATGTGTTGACATTGTGAGAATGCCAAGGCTGTCACATGTATGTAAATGAAAGAAAAGGAAAAGATAAAAGAAAAAGTATAATAGGATAGACAAAAAGAAATTGAAAAAGAGTCAGTTTGTAACAGATCAGACTTGAGAGGTACCGTCTAGCAAAAGAATATCACAACTGAATATCAAAAAATGTGTCGCAGTAGCTTAGCGGACTAAGGGTAACGCGACGCTAGAGCTTCAAGTTCAGGAAATACTTAGCTTGGTGGACCTCTTTGTTCACTCAAAATGATAGTTAAGAGTTATGAGATTCTCTGAAAAGTCCCTCTACATGACATTTACATAGGTTTATATATTAGATTGTGCCAAGTATTTCGGGACCCGTTGGCCGCCGTATGCAGTATGTAAGGACTCGCTACGCTCACCCTTACCCTCGTACAACCCACTGCCCATGTTTCGTCTCATCATCGTCATCCTGTCTCATCTCATTTGTCTCTGTACTCATAATGTCTTACACCCTCACCTATTGTCTTACTCATGCTCCTGACTCTTATTCTCTCGCGTATACAGTATATACTTGTACATTATCATAGATTCCCTTCGTCGAATCAACACAGGTTATTTCTCACTCTCCTCGCTCACATCGCAAAGTCCCTCAGTTCGAGTCATAACACAGTAGGTGATCAGAGGGTCCAGGTTGAGAGTCTTGTGTGGTTTCGCATGAGAGGTGATCGGGAAAGTGTTGTGAATAGGTGTAGGTGTTGCAGTAATGAAGTCAAATACCGCAACAATGATTGTCGGGGCCACGGGAGTTGAACTTGGCATGGTCGTAACAGCTTCTCTGTTTGCATTTTGGCCACGTTCACCACTGGAACAGCGTATTTTGAAATATATCTACATTGTCTACTTACGCTGCAACAAAGCAGAAGCAGAAAGTGCCAAATCGACTTGAAACGAATTGGGTACGAGCAAGAGGAGAGAATTGTAGGCTGTGAGAAAAAAAAACCGATTTTGGGGGGAGCATCAATTTTGGCCGCCAGTGAGGCATAATCAGCGTTTCGAGGTTTTCCTGATGTGAGCACCCAGCTAACTCAAACTCCTCCATTGAATTCCTTGTCCTCAGGAATCTTGGGGATAGGAGGACTCGGGATAGCTCCATTGCTCGCCGTTTTATATTCAGGACCAATTTCTTGTTTATTCAATAGATCCGTTCTTGAGGTTATCTAGCGGCGGGTGGGGCCCATAACCTGTAAGTAACGTATTTCTCAGAACACACCGATACTGTGTAAGGTCTGAGAGTGGTAACAAATTATACGCTATCCATATACTACTCAAAGTGAGACTAATCAAACGGGCACACACCACTCACAATTCGATGTCTGAGAGGCAGACTATCAGATGAGGCGACGCAAAAGAGTCCCCCCCTCCAACACAGATCGGAGACTTCGAGTCTTACCGCAGACGATGTGAACGTCTCGCTACACGTCTTCCTGCTTACACCACCTGGAAATCTTGTGGGCGTATCATTTCGCGTGAACGAGCAGATTCTATGAATTCATGGCGTGTAATGTTCTTTTCACAATTGGAGCAATATTAGTGCTGTATATTAGGTCGAGAAGACTGCATGTGTTGCATGCGAGGCAACTGGTCGCGGGGATTGGTCTTATCAGAAACGGGGGAGCAAGATGATAATTATGTGGTGTTGGTGGTTCGTTACGGTCGCGACTGCGTCGAAGGTCAGACGATGGTCACTCCTGATATTAACACTTGCGAAAGAGGAGAGGATCTTTCAATATGGATAGAAGTTAACCGAACATAGAATTCTACAATTGACAGTAATAATAAAACATCGGCCTGTCTATCAATGGGTGCCCAGGTGGTTGTCGCTCATAGGCATACGGTGACCAGCACCGGAATATACAGGTGATGACGGTGGTAGTGGTGAAGTGGGTCGTGGTGGACTGTCTGGTTGCACGCTTGTAATCACTTTACGAGTCTCCAATAAAGCATCCGAGTTCGAATGAATAGTGGTTCTGGTCTAGAAGAAGATCATGGTTAGAACCCGAACACAGGCAAGACGTTCTGTCACTGTCACTAACAGCATAAGGTGCGGCATGCGCGATAGCAAACAGGCCAAAGGCGCAAATAGAGAGATATGCAGGTGCGAGACGCATGATGGTGTAATTTTTCTGCCTGCAGAAAGATGAGTTCAACTCGGACTGTGCCAGCAGATGAATAAGTTTAGATGAAGATACAGTCCTTTATACCTCTCACAATTTGTACTGGCCCTGCCCTTTGCATATTTCCACGAAAACTGATGAAAATTTTCGGTCCAAACTTGAGCGAATGATTTTCCAGAACCAGCGCGACGATTAGAGATTTCAATCGAACTCGCTTGATGCCTCCATGTGGCTTTTTGACTTCGACTTCACGGAGGGAAGTTACTCAGAGGAGACAAGGAAGTAGGAAGTGTATTACACGGCCGGTCTCCGGATAGGGACGCCGGTTGTAAGGCGTACGCGACACGACATTAATATCAATCTAGTCCTCTTTGACCCAGAACTAGCCTCACGGAATCATGCAAAGGCATACAAAGTAACTTCACTGCGAGGGGTTTTTGGGATGTACAGTTATTGCATTTGTCATTAAACCCGTCACTTGCGAGCATTGTGATTCGAATGAATATGTTTCCCGAGCTTTGAGGCATGTACAACAGGACAATTCCT
This sequence comes from Lentinula guzmanii, assembly GCA_027919855.1. NCBI lineage: Eukaryota > Fungi > Basidiomycota > Agaricomycetes > Agaricales > Omphalotaceae > Lentinula > Lentinula guzmanii. Next base: position 90,285 of record JANVFO010000089.1, read on the forward strand.
GAAACAGGTAGGTCTTCCCTCTATCTGCTATCTGCGTAGCGAGATGCTGAATGTGAAACGGCATTCCTATATTATTTGAGGAAATTTTATTCTTGCCAAGGCAGAGACTGTCATACTAGCCTCTTCACAACTTGAGCCTTTATCAAGCCCTTATCAAAGTATTGCTGTATTGAATCAGAGGAGCTGGACCCTGTTTTAATCTGTTAGGTCTTGCTGAACTGTTAGCCACGGCTTCGGCATTTATGTTTGCTGGAAATTTAACTGGTTGGGTTACTGATTAGACGAGCGTTAAATGCATGATTAATCTGTTCGAGTTGCACAGATACATGTCCATGTGCTAAAGGCGCTTCGCTAACGCGTCACAGAATGAATATGCGTTGCGTACAAGAATAAGACGTACCCCAAACAGGTTGTGGCCAATCAACCAATCCCACTGATACCACTGGACCATGCTTGAACGCCGTCGAACGGTCTTCGTTACTGGGGTCCTGAGCATAATATCGATAGCACTGGCAAATCTGTTCCGTACGACGAAGATCCATCGATCGAGCCTTTTTCTGACTGCTTGGATGAGTTGGATCCATCAGTACATCTTACACATGCAACATACGTACAGCTGTTATTTGAAATCTGCAACCACCGGCGTTCGTAGGATTACACGACAAGCTCTGAGGAGCTATTTGAGCCTCTTCGAGTGGCTCTCATCGTCTTTCCTAATGCCGTGTCAAATGTGCCTGAAGACGACATCATTCATGTTCGGTGCGAAAGGCTTCTCATTATCACATCGGAGGTTGGTTTTTCTTGGGTTTCCCAAGCGTTGAAGACACACATTGTCCCTTCTACTTCATCGGTAGGCGTTCATAAAGGATGTTGCGGCTTTGAGAGATACATGAACAATAACAATCATACTTCGAATTCGAAGCCGGTTACCGGGATACTTACATCTCTCCAAACCATCGCAGTTGTAATTGTTCTTCAGTCAGAAAGAAGTCAGGTGGGAGGAGACAAGTATGCGGGCTGTAAGCCTTGTCATATCGAATCAACTAGATGGAGAGGATTCAATGAGGGAATTCTCGAACTATAGTTTTGAGACGAGTCCCGGGATTAATGAAGCCATTGCAATCTTCGCAAAGCTTTTGTCTAGTTTCTTCGTTTGATTATGCTCCTCAAATTGATGCGGAACTGGACTGTACTCAAATAGGTCCTGGCTAGCCGCTTGTATGTAGTGCATGAAGATAACAGATAACTCCGTTCGTGCGAACTATGGCATGTGTGCGAAACTTTAACTCACTATATTATTAATTATTAATTCATGATGTTCACTAATCTTGACTGATCCTCTCCTGGAAGTCTCAAGTGTCTTTTTCTATACTTCTCCCAAGCGGCGTGAAGTCCCTCAAGCTCAGGACAGTTTGTGTTCGTTTTCTGTTTTCTACGACCAATATGTGGTGACGGGCGTTGCGTGTCCACTGTCAATATATATAGTATAGTCATGGGACAGCCAGCTTGTCGTCTTATCTATGTCATTTCAATTCTGGCCTTGCCTCAATGACATTTAACATTTAACTACTATCTACACAACGTACGTGGGGAAAGCGGCACCTCTTCCTGCTCTCAACCATGACCAGTTCACCTAGTACTCCTTCACTTCAAAATGAAAAGGCCTCAGAAACACGGCTTGAAGAAGCTAATGAATACGATTTTGGTGGAGAATCCCAGCTACCCCGTCCTCCAATTCTCTCAGAGGAAGAAGAACGAAAGCTTTGGCGGAAAATTGATTTTCGGTTGATGCCTATACTTTGCGTGATGTATCTTATGTCTTTTATGGATCGTGGTGAGTATCGCTTTGTACCCGCCTTAAGGCATGAGCCGAATGTTTTCTTTACCTTAGGAAATATTGGTACAGCCTTTACCAGGAGGTTGATTTTGCGATTGGTTCATATTTCTGGTTTGCAGGAAATGCTAAACTCCAAGGGCTAGAAACTCAGTTGAACCTAACGGGCAATCGATATAACATCGTATTGGTGTGGCCATTGTTTGTTGTTCCACCAACCGAATTGACCGACGTTACAGACTATGTATTTCATTGTAAGAAGGTTTTACCATTAACTCCACCTAGTATGAGTACTCACGCATGCGGCTGACAAGCCCTACTGCATTTTCGAATGTCCTGCCAAGTAAGCTATCAACATATATCCATTTCAAGGCTGCTCTCTGATCTTGGCTCCCGTCAGTTTGGTATTGAAGAGATTTCGCCCGTCTCTGTAAGCTCTTCTTAGCTCCTGATGTCCTGATGTCCTGTATCTCAACTCGTTCCCGTATAGCTGGCTTCCAGGCATTACTGTTCGTCTCTCTCTCTCGTAATGCATTCTCTCTGAGCTCGTAGGCCTAACGATTTCAATGCGACAGGTTGTTTGGGGTGTTATCATGTATGTAGCCGTGACATATTTAATAAATTGACCCGGGGTTCACATTTCTTGTCACTTGCAGGACGCTCATGGGACTCGTCAAAACGTATGCGGCGTTCAAAAAGTGGATATACGCACGAGTCCTGACATGCGGTTTCTAGATATCCACAGCTGGTTGGCGTACGCGTATGTCTCGGAGTAGCAGAGGCTGGACTATTCCCAGGTGTAGCTTATTAGTCAGTGTACCTTTTTTCAATGACCTCGACGTTGATTGAACACCCTATCAGCCTTTCGTTATGGTATCCGCGAAACGCTCTTCAAAGTCGTATCGGTCTCTTTTTTGGTGCAGCAACTATAGCCGGGGCGTTCTCTGGACTTTTCGCTTTCGCGATCTCTTTCATGAGTGGGACTCAGGGTCTGCTTGGATGGTCCTGGATATTTGTTAGTGCCGTAGATCTATATTTTCCTTCGATGCCCACAGGTTGACTCAGAAGAATACTAGATCATCGAAGGAATTTTAACCGTGGCCGTGGGTTTGGTTGCTTTTTTAGGTCAGCGACAATCCCTTGCTTTCGATGCAGAATTTACCGTTACTTCCTCTTTTTTTAAAAAGTCCTGGTCGACTTTCCTGTAACAGCAAAGTTTTTGACACCGGAAGAGCGGGCCTTTGTGGTCTGGAAAAAGAGTAAGAGATGGATCCACTCGCAAGCTTCTACAGACTTCTCACATTTAACCACCAGAGTTTGACAATTCATCGGTTGGAGAAGAGGAAAAGTTTATGGTCAAACATCTGTATCAGGCTCTTACGGACTGGCAGGTACGGTTTGCGGGTTAAGAGTGTATGTAATTGCTCATTCAAGTTGTTACACGAATTTAGATTTGGATTCATATCCTAATATACATGTCGCTAGTCGGTCCTCGTAAGTACTCGTGTTGCTCCACTGATATTTCGTTCATCTTTCTTTTCCACTTATAGTATATGGCATCACCCTCTTTCTCCCGTGAGTTCGCCAAATATTATTATGTACAGGTACAGTTTCGTGATCTCGACTTGACCCCCCTCTTCACCAGGACGATCATCAGCGAGTATGTCCTCATTCTATGTCTGTCTCATTTCTCCATACTTACGAAGCTTTTGTGGCAGCTTTGGCGAATTCTCCACTGCTATCAGCCAGCTGCTCACAGTGCCCCCCTATATATTTGCGAGTATGTGTTCTCTCACACGCTCCAGGCCATTTATTGATTTCCTCTTTTCTACAATGTAGCTATAGTCTTGGGTGTTTTCGCATACTACTCAGACAAGCTAATGATGCGTTTCCCTTTCATCTTGGCGGCGCAAATTATGTGCCTCATAGGCTTCTCAATCAACATCGCAGATGTATCGAGTGGAGCCAAGTACTTTGGTACCTTCTTGATTGTCGCAGGAAGCTACTCTGGATTTCCTGGTATCGTCGCGTGGTAAATTTTTGACAGTGAACCCGGAAGGACCTACATACTGATCCTTGTTGATAAATCATCTCAGGCTAGGTAATAACCTGTGTGGCCAGTACAAGCGAGGCGTAGGAATGGCTCTTCACATTGGTATCGGGAACTTCAGTGGCGCTATAGCGTCCAACATCTTCAGAACGCAGGACAAGCCGCGTTTCATCTTGGGTCGTACGTCTAACCATCCTTCTGTTCTTCTTCAACAGGGTCTAAACAATTGTAGATGGGATCGAATTAATGTTTGTCGGCATCGGGCTGATATTCCTCCCTATAACCGTTTTCGTGTACACCAGGATTAATATGAAGAGAGCGCAATTCATGGATAGAGTAGCGCAGGGTTTGGAGAAGAAACCTTCACCGAAGGAGTTGAGGGAATTAGGGGACAGAGCACCTGATTTTAAGTATATCCTCTGAATGTTCTTTGATTGAAATGGATCAGCGGCAGTGTTCGCTATGGTGGTTCACTACAATCGATTTATTGTGGTGCTCATAGTGCTACTTACCTGCCGAAGCAGAGCACCATCTTCGGAAATAACGATACCCTATCAGACCTTATCGCCAACATGGATCGATGGACCAAACTTGAGACGTGTCATATCATTCCACAGCGGAAGCAAATAATAAATATGGCCCTCCACACAGCCTGTGCACAGGTACTTTAATGAAGATTTGATATCTAGCCGTGGGGTTGTGTGTAGGTGGGTGTTGATCTTCGGAGACTGCAAGAGGTGCTGTCGCTCAGACGAGAGCGCCTTTGCTTGAAACGTAATGCGATCTTGTGTGCAACTCATGATGCATGAGCAGTGACAGTGACAGGGATCTAGTTGAGAAATTGATTTTTTGCCAAATAGTAGCAGAAACGAAATAAGATATAAGTATAATCGTTTCTCACGCAGTCGCGCGCGCAGGCGCAACTTAGGCTACCGGTGCAATCCCGTGCAATCATTTCTTCAACAAGCAAGCAAGGAAGGAAGTGTACACGGCCGGTCCCTAGATAGATCATAGGAACGCTGGTTACAAGGCATATGCGACATTAATCACGATTCTGTGAAAGGTGTCACCCCCAGATAAGAACGCCATCTCCAGGACGTATGCAACAGCGCGAGTTATTCACCTTCCAGATTCAGTGGAAAGAAAATGAGATGACTTTTGGTAACAACACTAGATTTAAGATAATAGAATATCACTCATTCTCTTCGCCCCAATGAACAATTCTCCGACGATCATACGACCTATCTCCTCTCTTCTTGTTGGCAGATTCACCTCGATTTCCTTGTGGAGACGGATTCGAGTCTGTTCCTGTAATTGCAGAGGTAACAGTCTGATCATCGCATTAGTCGCAAAATCGAAGGCGTGTTGGAATCATAACTTACCGTGTCAGATGTTACCGTGTCCGCTATGGCAGACCCTTGAGACAGCCCTTTCTCCAACGTCCTAGCAGCATGAGAGTGCTTAGAGTGTCCAGTCTTAGTATTCACAGATGATGTCAAGGCTGTTTTAGTTACCCGCAGGGGATTCCTGGGAGGGATTGGCGGAGGCGGAGGCAGAGAAGGAAGCCATCTATTAGGAGGAGGACCGGATAAAGGAGGCACAGAAGGAGGGGAGACAATCACATAGGGGGCATTTCGAGGAGGTTTAGGGAATTTTGAAAGCACATCGGGATCCACTTCGCCTGTATCACTATCCACCTCCGTTGCTCGAGTAAGGAGCTCATCACCACCAAAACTCGCCTCACTCGGGTAACTCGCATTGACGAGAGTGAAGGCAACAGGGATCGATAGGAAAAGAATGGTGAATCGCATGAGTAATTGGTGATATTGGAGGCGATAGTGAAAGTGAAAATCCTTGTGAGGACTTGTAGCTGTTAAAATGAGTACTAGGAAATGGTGAGGTTAGTATTCTTGATTGTAGGGTACACACCTGTACATACCTTAGTGCGAAGGCGTCTACCTAATTCTCGGACCAGCCGGGATGATAGTTACAAGTAGTCCGAGAGGAGAATACTAGCTAAGCTAGGGAGCGAGCAACTATTTTATTGTGCTGGAGTGCGCCATTGTTCCGTCGGCTTCGTTTGTGAAATTTAATTTGTATTTCACCGTTTCATGAAGCGCGAGACTATACCAAGGCTCAGGCACTGAACAATGGCAAGGCCTATGAACACCGTGTTACGCAGGCAAACCATAATGGCGGTGGAGAGGCCATCGGCGTGTAAGAGATTATAGATAAGATAATGGTCTAACATTGTCATACCGGAAGTACATACTTACATTCTCTGAAAGTTTCCCACTTATTTTCAAATTTTCCGGATAGGACAAGAGGCGAGACTCTTCCCGAGTCGGATACCTTACTATAGATAATACTGTGGTAATGTATTGTTTGGGTTTTGGCTGGAGCTTAGCTCCGCGCGGGTGGGTCTATGTTAGCTCCGTGCAGAAAACAAGTCTCAAAACAGACAGAAAGAAGTGTCTGGCCGCTAGAAATATTGAGAGATTCTGATATACAGAGGCAGGGTGGGTTGGGCTAATTAAAACAAGTTTCAAGTGAGAGTTATGGTGGTTGGAAGCAATAAGCGCTCCAATGGTAAGCCGGCTGAGTCGGCGGCTGAAGGCCTCTCTTAGTCTAGATTTGCATAACTTATCGCGGAGAATTCGACTTGAAATTTTTCGGTCTCCTGCTCAAATACGGAACACTAGGGCGACAGTCCTTGCTTTTGCTTTGCTCCATACTTGACTCTGTGCGCTTCTCCGACAATATGCCTTTCCGAAGAAGGCTGAGGTTCGATGTCTGTGGACGATACGCAAGCAACTACCTTCATAGTCGATCCGAATGTTTATAGCCTTTATGATGGCACTTGACATCCTTACGTTCTTTTCATTCAGCTTCTCGAAGAACACATCAGCAGATGGCCTCGAAAAGTACCGACATCAAAATTGGACCGTATCTTTCGATACCTTCAGCTTGGCATCAACATGGATCTTCCGCCTCGACGAAGTTCCTCCATACTGCGACATAACGCCGGGCTTGCAGGACGCAGACTCAGAAGCCTCATAAATCCATACTGGCACTGCAATTTTCAAAAATTGTCACCGTCATCGAACGTTGAGACCCCGGATAATCTACTTCCAACTCTCTATCTCTCTACCCCGGATAACTCCCGCTTATTGGAGGATCTATGCTCCTACAAACTCTTATCCCTGTGGTATATAAGAGTTCAAGAAATGTAGGCAACCATCATCAGCTCTAACCACCCGTTACATCATGTTCCGAACGGCAGCTCTCCTCTCTCTCACTTACCTTGCGGTTGTTTACGGTCAGCAAGCTGGTACAAGCACCGCTGAAACTCATCCTCCGCTCAGCTGGCAACAGTGTACGACCGGCGGCTCATGCACCACACAGTCTGCTTCGGTTGTGCTCGACTCTAACTGGCGATGGACGCACGTAGTTGGTGGCTACACCAATTGTTATACTGGGAACGAATGGAACGCAACTGTTTGTCCAGACGGAACAACCTGTGCTGCTAACTGCGCCCTCGACGGTGCTGATTATGAAGGTGAGCCTTGTCCTTCTCTTTCAATTTCTCAATGCCGAAGAATCTTAATTTGATCCTCACAGAAACCTATGGTATCACCACAAGCGGTGACGCTCTGACTCTCAAATTTGTCACTGATTCGACTCAGGAGAACGTTGGCTCGCGTGTGTACCTAATGGCTCCCGGCAGCGAGACGGAATACCAGATGTTCAATCCATTGAACCAAGAGTTCACCTTTGATGTTGACGTCTCAGCCCTCCCTTGTGGTCTCAATGGTGCATTATACTTTTCTGAAATGGATGCAGACGGTGGTATGGTAAGTCTTCTGGGACAGGATAAATCATGTTTGCCATTCCTCATTCGTTACAATTCAGTCTGAGTATCCTACCAACAAAGCTGGCGCTAAATACGGCACTGGGTATTGCGACTCGCAATGCCCAAGAGACATCAAGTTCATTGAAGGAAAGGTAGACTTATGATTTTAGAAAGTTTCCCATTCATCGGTAACTCAATCTCTGATACGATAGGCTAATGTCGAAGGCTGGACTCCTTCTAGCACCAGTCCGAACGCTGGAACTGGCGGAACTGGCATTTGCTGCAACGAAATGGATGTAAGTGATCTTTTTGATCCATCTCGAAAGAAATCTACGAGGTCTGACTCCGGACAATCTTCAGGTTTGGGAAGCCAACTCCATCTCTGCGGCCCTTACCCCTCATCCCTGCACCACGCAAGGGGGAACTGCCTGTACTGGCGACTCTTGCTCTTCACCCAACTCAACAGCAGGCATCTGCGACCAAGCGGGATGCGATTTCAACTCGGTGAGTGCTCAATATACGACTGGCTTGCTTTTGGAGCTAACCATGAACTTCCGAAGTTCCGTATGGGCGACACCAGCTTCTATGGCGCAGGGCTCACTGTCGATACTACCTCCAAATTCACCGTCGTCACGCAATTCATCACCTCAGATAACACCACCTCTGGTGACCTCACTGCCATCCGTCGTATCTATGTCCAGAACGGTAAAGTCATCCAAAATTCGATGACCAACATCCCCGGCGTGGATCCGACCAACGAAATCACCACTGACTTTTGTAATCAGCAGAAGACCGCTTTTGGTGACACGAACACTTTCTCTCAGAAGGGTGGGCTTACTGGCATGGGTACCGCCTTCAAACAAGGCATGGTGTTAGTACTCAGTATTTGGGATGACGATGCCGCTGAGATGCTCTGGTTGGACTCGACTTACCCTGTAGACAAGACTGGTCCCGGTGCAGCTCGTGGAACCTGCGCTACTACTTCTGGACAGCCCGATCAGGTTGAGACCCAGAGCCCTAATGCCCAGGTCATCTTCTCCAACATCAAGTTCGGAGCTATTGGATCCACTTTCAGCAGTACTGGTACCGGTACTGGTACCGGCACTGGTACCGGCACTGGCACTGGCACTGGAACTACTACCTCCAGCGCTCCTGCAGCTACCCAAACAAAATATGGTCAATGGTGAGCTCGAAAATTCTATCTTACATGATCCCAAACTCATTCCAATGAATCTACAGCGGAGGTCAAGGCTGGAGCGGACCTACTACTTGTGCTAGCGGCTCGTCCTGTACGTCGAGTGGGCCTTACTACAGCCAATGCTTGTAAAATATAGTATACACCATTTCTACTCTGTCATTCTATGAATATATCTATCACCTCTCTATTTGTGGCCGTTACAAGAAAACAAAGAATTAAGAAAACCCCGACTAGAGAGACGGGAAACGTGTTAAGCATGACTATGACTTGAACCTATATCTCTCCTCCGCATTGTATTTGCAGGATTGTCACCAAAAATGCAACCAAAGCCGTCCTTCAAATGTACCTTACAAGTCCCTAATAGTTCGTCGCCAGGTTCATCGACCATTGTCTGTGTCTGGTTATCATATACTTGCGATGATGCACGATGCACCTCGGGAGAAATAGTAGCATGTGCAACTCCGTATTCGGAGAAGCAATGATGTAGAATCTGTTCTGTGTTCTCCCATTCTTCGAGGCTCATTCCAAACGGTACGCAAACATGTACAGAAGCGAGAATCACGTTCTGGGACAAATGCCAGACATGCAGATCGTGTATCGACACCACATTGGGATTTCCGTTAAGATCATCTGTGATTTTCTGCAGATCCAAGTATATCGGTGCGGCTTCTAAAAGAATTCGACCTGTACGTGCGGTGAGAGGAATAGCTGTTCCAAAGATGATGAAGCTTATGAGCATCGAAGCAGTAGGGTCAGCATAGAACCGATTGGATGACTTGAGTGTCCATATCAGTATGGCAGAAATTATGACTCCGATATCTGTATTTGGTTGAGTGACAATACACCATTCGATAAATGACATTAGCACAGACTGTTCACAGCGTCGCCACAAAGGTGAATGAGGACGGCAAGTAGTCCAAAGTTGTGGGAATGCTTATTCGAGGGCTTTGTCCGAGTATGGTGATGACCGGCATGCTATAAAAGTTCTTGACCAACGAGTAAATAGCCTAAGTTGCTGGAACCCACAACTAGCATTATTTCATCCGACAATGCGATTGCGTCGGAAATTGCACTTTGTCCATCTGAGTGGCCATGATCATGGGAACCGTGGTCTACACGGTTTTGGTGAGTCAATTGGATATGAGAGAATGAAGGTGTGAACCTACCGTGAACAAATAGGACGCTAAGGATATTGAGTGCAAGTCCAACGCATCCTACAATGAGGACGTCTTCTGGGTTTTGGACTTGCTCGATCTCGATGAACCTCTCCAATGATTGTAAAAAGATTGACAGAGCCAGTGCAAGAAGAAACACCCCGTTGAAGAAGGCACCTGCGCCACACATCAGACCCAGGTTCATATGGGCCCTTCACAGGACACACCGACAAGTTCTGCGCGATGAAAAGCGTATGTGAATCCCTTCTTCTAGTGGGTAAGGGTAAGTATCCTGATATAACGCGGATTGTGCGTTACACGGACCGTGTGCCCTCGATCTTGCACCTATGAACGATCACTGAAATCAGAAAGAATATTGATCAGACGAATCAATGTAGCACACACGTATGCCGCCACGAATGCTATTGCGCTGAACACAGAGTAATTTCAGATTGGCACTGTAAGTTAAAGCTCATTACAGACTAGGCAACCACATCCTGTTTTTGTTCCCTAGTGTCAACTCGGAATATTAGATAAACGATGGATTAGACCTACGTTCAAATAATGAAACTAGTAGAATGCAAGAAGTATATTCAGTACCGCTCGGAAGAGTTAATGACACGAACACACCGCATCTGCAATCAACGCAATACTCTTGGTTTTGAAGCCCACTGGATGTTGTTCACAACTAACTCATTGGCGGGGCAACGATATTTACTTGCCTGATATTTCGGCAACAAAGAAAGCAGCACTGATTGCAAGTACGAGTGCCAGTCTATGGATGCTCTTCATCATGGATCACCGAGCGTATGCGTCTGGAGAACAAGATGGGTGCAACGGTCAAAGGACCATTTTTGTACGTCACAATGAATATGTAAACTTCCCCAAAATCTTTATCATATAGAATTTTCTGGTCCGGACCGAAGAGAGTTGTCACACTGCCAGTGCCAGTCTCCAATGTTAGAAAGTAACTAAGAAAGAGGTAGGAGGTCAAGCTTGATTTTCCATCAGTGCATCAGGTATTTTGATATTACCACTGACATCTGTGTGGCAACATATATGTACTAATAAACATTCTCGCAGCAAAGAATCTGGATGAAAGCACGAGAGTAAATATGTGTTCGACGATTTATATTATCCCACCCGGCCGAGACTCCTGACTATATGTACACACTGCACGAAAAGCGGGAAAGCCGAAAGACGCTAATTAGTATAATGCATTTGAACTCGCCGGTGCGGGTGATGCTCCAAAGCAAAATGTACGGTTATAACCAGATCATCAACGATCTATCAAATCATGGTTTTCAGTGCATATAATCAATGCATTGTAATAAAATTCCATGTGAAAGAAAGTTTTGAATATTATGTAAGGAAAGAAAAAGAAGAGACTTACCCATTCAGCCATTATTGTAACGGAGTCGAACAGAGTCGAACGTGGTCGGAAACTTGTCCTTTTCAACAAATGAATTTATTGATTCCATGCTTATCCCATTCTCTGCTAGACCGCCCCTAGATGCGTTCTGACATACCCTTAGTTTTGGGGGTAAATTCGGACCTTGAGATGGTTCTGCTACGATCATTGGAATTACAACGATCGGTCCTCCGCATATACGTTCGACTTGAGATTGGAAGAATGGTCCTGACATGCGACGGGCGGATTTTCATTCAGCCAAATAGTCGTTAACGAATTTTGCGTTTTTTGATACCGATGAGTGGTTCAAGAATATAACTGAGTTGAGTATCGGGGGCATGTTACCAAGATGAAAACCTTCTGTGAGGTTGCGAACAAGAAGTGGGTAGCGCGTTCAGAGAGGTTAAAGCGAGCGAGTTCGATGAAAAAAAGCAGTTGGATCATATGGAGTTTCGAGGTAGTAAAAAATTTCAATTTCTTCTTGGGATGCGTCGGGGGCCGGTTGTCTATTGTATCAATTTATCAGAGAAATCGTGAAAAACGAGCGGATCGGGAGCAATAGAAGTGAAAGGATTAATTGGCGGAACATTTGCAGTTACTGTTGAATTCTCGAGCCCAGTGGGACCCTCCGCATAACGAACAAATGTGTTCCAAGGTGCTACAACCGTGGCTGCAGTTACCGAATAAGTTGAAGGGAACGCAGATTTTACCGCCGCTAGGGGAAAGGAGTTTGTACCCATCGTAGCTTGCCCAGAATTTCCCGTGTTTGACGTCGTCTTTGATAGAGTGCCCCTTTTCGCCGCATCCGATGCAACGGGAAGAGGGAGCGTTGTCCCTGTTGCGAGGTCGAAAGGAATTCTGTGTATTGTGTTCGTAAGGGTGTACCCCGCGAACTCGACGACCTCCTCGACGGCCTCTTTGAGAATAATTCTGGTTATATGCTATGGGGGCAGATGAGGTAGTGTCAGTGGAACTGTGATTGTAATACGAAGAGTTAGAATGGCCCTGATATGAATTCCCATTCGATAGGCGATGAAAAGTGGCCTCTGCGTAGGATGATGCTTTGACTTCTGTCCATTTCATTGCGTATAGAAGGCCGTCGAAGTCCGTGTTGAGTTCGACGTGGTTCCGACGGAGGTGTTCCTCGGTTGGTCTCCAGAATTGGAAGAGTTCTTCGGCGTCGTTTTGTTGGCTGAAAAATGTAAAATGTTGTAACAAAAATTTTACCCTCGAAGATTCGTGACCTCGGTCGAAACGAGAAGCTTCGAATTCTATGAAATTGTCCGATGCGTTTAGCCACTTGACGTATGACATAGAGGATTCGGATGCTGGACCAGCGAGTGCAGAAGCTTGGATTCTGGAGGTGATATCTGGTATAAGGAGGATGTAAGGTTTGTCGACTTCGTGGGTTATTTTGATATCGTTGATTTGCGTGTTGATGAAAGAAAGGTTCTTATCGGTGAAAAAGTTGAGGGGGATAAACTTCGTGTGTTTGGCGGTAAGCTTCAAAACGGTTGGAAAAAAGAGAGGAGCAGGTTGAGTGGGATCTTGACGGATCAATGTGATATCGAGTTCTAGGGTGAATGTTTGAGGACGCGTGATGGTAGAAACAGTAGGATTCCCGTTGTTGTCCTGGTTCGATTCTCCTGAGACTCTGCGACGGTCTTCGCATTCCTTTTTCCAATCTTCTTCGTTCCTACGTTTCAGCTCGGCGATCGTCAGCGGGTCCATAAACGGTTTGTAAAGGTCGAAAGTAATGGAATCGGAACGGATAATGTCGAGTTCGGAGGTTTCTATGGAAATGATGGATTCTACGTCTGAAATTTGGGCCGTAGGGTCCCTGATGTGGTGCAAACGTCTCTGCGCATTGGAATCGAGGATCTCTTTGTTTCTTTGGAGTCTCGAAAGAACAGGAAGTCTTTTCAACGTTGCAATAATTTCTGGATTGGCGTGAGTGCGTCTGACGCGATCTGGTCTATCGAATGATGCGTCGTAAGGTTGTCCGCGGCGGAGACGTGGTAAAAAACCATCAGACATGGTGAGAAGCGGTGAAAATTGGAAGTTCGAAAGTTGTATATGTATTGACGAAAATTCAGACGCGATGAGAGTCTGGTTCAAGTGATGGCGCTTAAAGCGCCGGTCCGACTCTCACGCGCTTAACCTCTGATAAACATCTCGGAGCCAGTCAGTCAACCTTGGACTTTCCCCAGTGCCTTCCACTCATTGCTAAATGTCATCAGTTCTTTCTTTGGTCGAAAATTTCATCTGGCTCTCACCTATGGCAGGTCTTTTGTCCAAAGTGTTATGGTCATCAATTCCAGTTACTTTCCAAACATTCAAGGAAAATGTGCTTTCATTATTATAACACATTTGTGAGATAAATGACTTGTCATTTTTACCTGACGGTAAACTGTCGATCCCCATATCAGCAACTTAACGGAATGAGAAGGCCCGAGAGTCGACATCATGCCACACAAGATCCCAGCTGGGAGAGGTAATTCTTAAGTAGGTCTGACTTCGATTACAGCGTACATACGAGTCTACAAGATACTTGAGCACTTCAGAGATATACGCTTACAAAGATTGCGCAGGATCGCGAAGCTATTGATACAATTTACGTGGTATGTAGATAGTGAAAGGAAAGGAGTCCGTGCTCATGCGAATGTTTATCGTGTCCTGTTGAATTAGACGGCATTAGTAGCCCGAGCCCATGAACGTCTACCGAATCCAGATCCGGTAAACTGAAAGCCTGCGGCGGCTACTGTTGATGAAGAGGCGGCGCTGGAGGAGGAAGAAGAGGAAGAGCTTATAGCAGAATCCGTCGCGGAAGATGAGGATGAGGAAGCATCTATTGAAGCAGCAAGGGAGGTAGGCACAACGGACGAAGACGCAGGGGTAGCATCTGTAACGAGAGCTGCTGAGCTGCTCGCCGTGGATGAGGCTGAAATGTCAGAAGCACTCGCAGAGGATGAGGCAGCGACACTAGAAGCAGAGTCAGTCGCGCTTGTTGAAAGCACAGCGGTAGCTGTGCCCGTCTGCCCTGGTACAATCAAAAACATGGTGGATGTCACTGTGACAGTGGCTCCTGCTGCAGAGGTAGAGGTACTATCGGTGACACTAGGGCTGGCTGAGGTGGTAGCGGCGGAAGAAGAGGCTGCGGAAATAGAGTCGACACCAGGACTTCCAACAGCTGAAGCCGAAATGCTCCCCAAACTTATGCTTGCGATTGCGCTAGTGGCGACAGCTGAAGCAGCTGAGTCAGTGGTACTGGCGATCGAAGCAGTTGTTGCATCGCCTGAGGGAATGGAAAGAATTTGGCGTCCTCGGATGGCACGACGGACAGGCGCTGAGGAGGAAGTAGGAGCAACGGAGGAGATCGGGCTTGGGTTGAAGGTAAATAAATTTTGAGCGACGGTGATAGATGCTGATTCAGAGGCAGCTGTTGCACTTGCAGAAGCTGCCGATGCAGAGAGAGCACTGGCAATAGATGCGATCGCTGCTGAAACTGAAGCGGTTGGGAAAGCACCATCGCTATCAGCAGGGATATCAATCACGGTTGTAGTAGAGTCCGGGATGGATGCGGAAGTCGAAGCATTGGATGAAGAGGTTACAGTGGCTGTCACGGACCCCGTAGACGCAGTAACAATTGGTACAGTAGCAGTAACGACTTCGCCGGTTCCAAGAGCGACCGCAGACGCAGAAGCTACAGCTGATACGGCAGTAGCGGAGGCAATGGTAGAACTAGATGTTTCGTCGCCACAATCCATGCTGCTGTCAGTCGAGCTAGAGTTCGCAACAGTAGTAGCAGCGGTGGTGTTTGCTGTGGCGGTTGTAGTGACATCAGTTCCATCGTCGTCTGCACAATCAGTATCATCTCCAGTATCAGTGCCATTCGTTCCAGTAACAGTGGCGTTACTGGCACTGGGGGTAGCGCTGACGGCAACCGCGCTGGATGTAGCGGTCGAAGTCGCACTCGTATAATTACCAAAAATGCCTCCATCAACGCCAACAGCCTGAATTCTTGCCTCCGCGTCGTCCTGGGTATCGCAGCTGATTGACGTGCCATTACTATTGAGTAACGGGAGGACGAAGCAAGATAATCCTGAAGAGCAAGGCGTCAAGCTGAAGGTGGAGCCAGTGCATTGAGCGAAGGAGCCGTTGATGCATGCATCTTGGCCAGCTGAGAGATCAATATCGTTTAGACCCAAACTGGAAGGAACAGAAATTAAAAGCCGAAACTCACTCGTGCACGAAGAATTAATCGTCATAGCTGCAAAGGCAGCGTTCTGCTTCTGGGCCATCAGTCCATTTTGTTTCTGTACTTCTGCAGAAGCAGCCCGTCGATGAATGGAGAAAAAGTCTCCAGAGCGGTGACTAGGCCTGCTAAGAAGCGTCGGAGCGGCATTGACAGAAGCCACCAGGGCAAGGACAAGCGTCGAGGAGAATTGAGAGAACATTGATAAATCGTGTAAAGATGGTGGGAGAAGAAAAGATTGGGTCGTTTCGTTTCCGGTCGTCGAGCACCTGGCTTGCTGAAGTCTACTTGCGTTGCAAGGAATGTATGAAAGAAAAAGAGGAAAGTGAAGCAAAGAGCTGTCGTTAAAAAATGTTAAATCGTTGGGCCTGATTTTATATCCATCCCACAAAGAACAATAGGTGATTGTATATTCGGCAGCGCGTCGTGAAGAGCTTGCTTATTGTTCATTGTGCTCATTGTTCAAGAAAAGGAATTATATTGTTCCCACGAGTCTATAATTAGCAAAGGCTTGATCCTTGTTTGCGTACTGCAGTTTGAACTTGGTGAATTTCAAAGGCACCCGCATTCCTTGTCCCTTGGCCCTTGTTGTCAAAAGAATTCGGTCAAGGAGTGTCCAATCCCTACACAAATATACGATATGGACATATTCAGTTATTCTTTACTGTTATTACACCTTTTCTTGTGATCTGACCAGTGAAGCTTCTGGCAAGAATCATCACAATATCTGTTTATTAGGCAACATTATCAGCTTCCCCGATTTCAAAGGGGTTTATTTTCCAATGTTCATCTTGTTCAAAACGGCCCGAGCAGTTCTTCAACACCGCATTCGGATTATTACACCACGAGCACTGATACAGCAGTACACTGTTCATATTCACCTTTGAATGAGCAGCGATCTGAAAAGGGAGCCAGTGTCAGAAGGTAACCCTTTGCTGATTTCCTGTTCGTGGATCTTCCTCCTCGTAAGAGCCGTCTGCCATGGGAAACTCTGTTTGCAATATTAGATATACTAGGGACAATCAAAGTCTCTATCTTGTAGAACAGACATCATTGCTTGTTGAAATCTGGTTCGATAGTCTTCCCTCATGATAAACTCTGAGCGCATAAGCCATAGGCACTAATCATATCCATGATGTGGTCGGGAAGGCGCTTCTGTGGTTAGTGGGGGAGAATTCTTGAGATCAAGATTCCGGGTACTATCCTTCTCAGCTTGTGCTTGGAACAGGCAGAGGAACCCGTTGAGACAGGTGGTATAGTTTTCCCATCCAGCGCGGCACAGGACAGCGACAAGAAAGTGCACTGAAGAAATGTGCGCGAAGAATGCTTTGGAAATCATGGCGGCGTCAGTAAGCAGGCGAGCACCATGTTCGATGAGGAATTTTGACGACGAGGGTTCTTCAACTGCAACGTGACATGTCAAAGGTTTCGGGCAGCACAGCGTTAGCGTGTTCAGCGTCCGAGAGTCTGATTAGTACAGGGCCCGAGAGAGCGAGAGAAAATGGTGAGGTTCAACTCCATGATGTTACTATCGTCAGGATGCTCGTCAAGTAAGCCTATGAGAACAGAGGTAAGATTGGCTAGCTCCAGGGAAATCTCTTGAGAACCAATGTGAGCCCCAATAGACACCGCGCGCAAAGCAAGAGGGCAAGAACGTTTCTTCTCAAGGAGCCGGACTATTTTCGAAAGAAAACCTGAAACATCATGACTTTTTTCGTCAAGTACTCGCTCCGTTGAAATACTTTGTCTTTCGAAATCGCGTCTGCGCACATCTTGGCATACTTAGATACCCATTATTCCAATCAAAATTCGCTCATTTTTCGCATACTTATCTTGTATAGGCCTCATCGAGGCGCCGCCATATCGCATCGAAATAGGAGTGTACGCGCTTTAATCCACCGTTACTGTTTAGATCTACATATCAAAGTCAGGAGCATCGGCTTTCGGTCACAATTTAAACCAATAAACCACAGTAATGACTGACCAGATTTTTTGAAGTGATCTCGCATCATCAAGTATTCGTCCCCGGACTCTGCTTCTTTTGAGCACTGTTTTCCTTCTTGGCTCCTGGTCTGGGCATTATATTCTTTTAAGATGAACAAAGACGGGTGACAAGATGTAAAGTGGATAAGCATACGCGAAGAAACGAGTTGCGCAGTGATCCCACGTGTTCTCCGCTGAAACGCTCAACTTCAGCGTCACCGTGACTATTTGGCGGCCAAGGCTCAATCATTCAATAGCACTGGCCGTCTGTTGTTCAAGATCGTTGTGCAGGCTAGGCTCGACGTTCAATATGAGTGACTGCTCATATTGTACATAAAATATCGAAAGCGCCGGAACATGGTCGATCAAAGCACCTCAAGCTTGCACAAGTACTGAATAGACAGACTACGCGTTCGGGCTCATTTGAAAGGCTATCATTACAGAACACGATTGCCTTGATACCTTATGAAAATCTTCAAGAGTTTCAAGTGACGCCAAGTCGTCACTGTATAATTCTCATACTTCCCGAATCACACCGTACCGTCATGATGTTGAGCTCGAGATCAGAGATCATTATTGTCACTGTGGGTATAAAAAGCCTCGCTTTTACAACGCTGTCCCTTCTCCATCCTCTCTAGTACTCTTACATGCCTCAACAAGTCAGCACAAACTTGCCAGATCTTGTCATTCGTGAGGTTCATCGAATCACTGCTATCCGTCTCGCTCTATCGTTTAATAGGATCTGATTTTTCCAGGTGACACCCGGTGTATGGACGTTCTCTCGGTGAGCCAGCTAATTTTAGTCGTAATTTTGTTCCCGACACGCTACAATCAGGCCTTTTGGTCGGGGTCCTCTCGGACTCCTACCATGGGGAGGTCGCTCAACTGCGGTCAAGCTTCATAATGGCGACGTTTTTGTCCTTGCTTCTACACCGCTTACGGAAGACACAAAGTCTGCCATAGATGCTCTGGGAACACTCAAGTCAGTCCAAAATGGAATTTTGTTTTGGTATTGTTCAAATCTAAATATTTTACCTTTCCTGTATACTAGATGGATAATCGCGGCTGATATTGTGCATCACCTTTTCATTGGTCAGTGATCATTCTGAAGCTCTGCACTTGCTCTATAAGCATTTCATGAAGGTCAGTATAAGAAAGAATATCCGGAAGCAAAGGTTATTGGTGTCGAGGGTTTACGGGAAAAAAAGGAAAAAAATAAGGAAAGTTTGATGATCGATGGAGGTATGCAGTAGGATGGCAGTCTAGTACATTCGCTGACCATCCTTTGGGGTAGAATACGGCGTCAACCCGCCAGAAACTCTGTATGGGTTCGAAGATGAGGTGAGTGTCTCAAAACATGTTGAGAGTTGAACAATCCAGCTGGTTTTCATTTTTTACCTGCAGATCAAAGCCTGGTAAGTTTGCTCATGTAAATCGATCGGAAACATGCGAGTTGACCATTCCCAACAACCGGTATCAGTTATTTCTCCGGATTCGCAAACAAAGATGTCGCTTTCCTGCATGTCGCGACGAAGACTTTAATCGTTGCCGACTTATTGTTCAACCTTCCAGGGACTGAACAAGTGCGTGACAGGTTAACAAAATCATCCGTCCTTGCGCTAATCGTATATCAAAGTATTCCAAGTCGAAGGCATCTCCTAAGGTACCAATCATAGGCAAACTGAATCCAGAAAGTAGTATGCACAAACGATTACTTTGGACGATTGGAAAGGACAAAGAGTGAGCATTTTCCCCCGAGAAACTTCTTGTTTGCTTTTGATGCTCGCTCATTATCCCAAACGTACGCAGCGCAATGCGGCGAGATGCAAAGATTGTAAGCGGGTGGGACTTCGAGAGAATCATTATGTGTCACGGAGTGGGTGCTTTCCACTGAATTTGCCAGTCGGATGCTAACAGCAGAATGCTTAGGATGTAATTGAGACGGGTGGCAAGAGAGCATGGGAGGAGGCTTACTCGAGATATCTATCATGAAAACCTCCAGGGATAGGCGTTTCACGGATTATTTAACTGTTCTATGCATAACGTTTAACTGGGTATTAATAACATGTCGTTTTCCACATGAGTCAGGCGTATTTCCATCGCCGATACTATTTCGCTAGCCCTTTACCCGCTTCAATTACTACAGGATAGATCGTGACCTTCAGCGGGTGATAAGCCCCCGAATCCCGTTCAACCATTGTAAAGACTGAATCATGGGATTTAGGCGTCCCAGATCCTGAATAGACTGAACACTTGCTTACAGATCTGAACGAACGAACAAAGTTAGCCAATCATGTGCGAGGGAAGACGGCAATGCTATTACCGTATGAGAGTTCCCTATTAATGAGCCTCAACGAGATACACACCCACTCGGTTCGTATGCAATGATTGTGGTGCACCACCTTAACAACAGTCGTTCACAGCGCATTCTGTGGCTTTTGGTGAGACACAACTTGTTTTACCGTTACCGGAACTGATGTCAAATGCAAATCTTTGAAATAATGTTAATACGGCGACATGACACCGAATAGGAAGAGCTGGGTGTGCCTTACGAGGTCAAGAAATATCAGCGCATGCCGAATCATCAGGCGCCATCATCCCTTTTGGAAGTACATCCGCTTGGTAAATCTCCTGTGATAGAAGTCAGAAGTGAAGGTGAGAGTATCGTCCTAGCGGAAAGCTGCGCGATCATAAGTAGGTTACCTTGTGGTTTCAGTGTTCCAGGCTTGTCTGATTCCATTGTCTACCCCGAAGCGTATCTGCTCCAGAATTACGGAAAGAAGCAAACGATGAGTGCAGAGGGCGTACTGGACGACCTTTATTGTAAGTCAAAATCTGTGTTGGACTACAGATTAACATGCTCAGTTGCCAAATTTTGTTCGCTTGATAGACACATATTACGCCGAATCAACTCTCAGGCCTCTGATTGTTGTCCGGCAACGGTTATCCCGTTTTGCGAATAGGGCCCCATGGTTTCTCCGACCGGTGTTCCGCTACGTTCTCGGAGCCTACAGAGAGATGTATGTCGACCCAGAACTTCCGAAAAACAGTGACATGGTGATCAACTTCGGTGTACACCGAAGTAAACTTGAGCCCTGACGTCGCCTTAGATTGAAAAACACCTTAGCAGGAACCCGTGGTTTGCTCGAGGTTCTGATGGACCAACGGCTGCAGACTATGCAATGATATTTGGATTAGAGGGATTGCAAGAAGAAAAGGCAATCACACCAGAGACTCATCCCGCGATTACAGGATATATAAAGAAGGTTCATGCTCGGTGAGTTTTGATTTTGAAAATACGGACTTGATGGCACCCGCTGAATTTCATCGTTATTGCTAGACCGGCATATAAATCAAGCTCCGTCTTCGAGTGAGGTCGAAAGGTCTGGTATAAACATTGTTGAGCAGGTTGATTCAGTGTCAGGGACCGAGTCAATGGTCGCCAAGAATACGGATAGATAAAAAATGCAC
The DNA here is from genome assembly GCA_027919855.1 of Lentinula guzmanii. Classification (NCBI taxonomy): domain Eukaryota; kingdom Fungi; phylum Basidiomycota; class Agaricomycetes; order Agaricales; family Omphalotaceae; genus Lentinula; species Lentinula guzmanii. The sequence continues at coordinate 111,494 of JANVFO010000089.1, forward strand.
AGCTTCAAAGGTCAGAGGAGATAAAGAGCTTTAGTCCGCATTTGATTTCATGACAGGAATTAAATCAGGACGTTCATTCCAGTTCAATGTCCAATGAGCTTACCATATGCTTCAGACTAAGCCGCCATGTACTTGTTTGAGCCCGATCAGGTCGACTTCATTGAATCATGGGGAAGGAGTTTCGAGATCGGTGTGATAAATCGAAGGATTTATAAAGAGAGCATTCACATCACAGTATAAGAAGCACGAATCAAAAGATAAGAATACACATTCCACGTACCCCCACTATGAGCTACGTGCGATTTCCAGTTCAGTACACACAATGATCGTAGTGCACCACCTCAGCAACAGTCGCTCGCAGCGCATCCTTTGGCTTCTGGTAAGAATTTTTCTGGGTGGGTCTTCAGAAACTGACACTGACACTCTGGGAAAATTTGGAACTGGTTTTGGACAGGAAGAGCTGGGTTTGCCTTACGAGGTCAAAAGATACGAGCGTATGCCAGATTACACAGCACCTCCATCTCTGTTAGATGTCCACCCGTTAGGAAAGTCTCCTGTGATAGAAGACAAAGATGAAGGGGTAGTCCTGGCGGAAAGCAGCGCAATCATAAGTGAGTGAACCAGACTTCCAAATGAAATGTCGTAGTGGATAATATCATCATCATACACCATGACTGATGGAATTCAAACCGAAGCATATATAATCTTGAAATACGGAGAAAAGCAATCTTTGAGCGCAGAAGGAGCGCTGGACGATCTCTATTGTAAGTCATAGTTCTGTGCAAAGTATAGGTGGGACAAGTTCACCTATTCTATTCTCCACGCTGCCGGACATAGACACACATTACGCCGAATCAACTCTACTTCCTCTGGTTGTTATCTGGCAAAGATTGTCCCGATTCACAAATCGTGCCCCCTGGTTCCTCCGGCCGATATTTCGTTACGTCCTTGGAGCCTACAGGGAAATGTATGTCGACCCTGACCTTTCAAAAAACAGTGAAATGGTAATATGCGGATTGAAGCCTCTCGCTCGATGATCATGGACTGATTTGCTCATCATAGATCGAAAAGCACCTGAGCAAGAATATCTGGTTCGCCCGAGGATCTAATGAGCCAACTGCTGCAGACTATGCTATGATAATAGGATTAGAAGGATTGTATTTGGGCAAAGCAGTCCAATCAAATACACATCCAGCGATAGCAGGGTATATAGAGAAAGTTCATGCTCGGTGAGATTCTGGACAAAATTGACGATCTTCAGTTGGAATTCATCCTTTGATGTTGCTAGACCTGCATACCAATCAGTGAGTGCTTCAAAACTAAAAGAGTCTGCCTACTCATTGAACATCTAATAAACACAGGGGCTGAGGAAAGGCGGAGCATTCGCATATCCTAAGCAACTGGACGCAGCTGGAGGATGAGGTTCCGAATTTTGGAGGTTGGAGGTGAGATATTCAACTGAGCTGTTGCTCGACGACACAAGGGAATGGAGAAAGTAGTTTTATTCAGTAAGTACTGCCATATGTCCAATTTAGACTTTGTATCGACGGCCGGTCTTCGTGAAAAAGGTTTGCAGAACGTAAACTTGAAATCTTCAAGGTCGAAAGAGTTAAGATCGATGAAATTTTGAGAGAATGCCAGTGCACGTACATAGCCATTCCAACGATTGCCAAACTCTCGAAAATGGCGTACCAGAACAAACGACTGAAGAGTGAGAAGCAGTCAGAAGCCGTGCTAAGGTGCTCATATCGAAAATAGAGATACTTTTGTGTGGACTGGACGATCGAAAACCCTCGGTTGTCACGGGTATGGAAACTAGGAAAAAAAATGATAAAAACAAGTTTATGAAAGGGAAACTAGAGCGCACTGCTTCTGTGTCCTCTTGATATTCATGAGCATCCCGTTCAGACGGAATATACTCTCCTCCAACGCGCTCGTATGCTCCGATATTTGGCCTGTCTTTGCCGGAGGTTCGCGTCGGGGTTCACTTTCCACCATGATGTCGAAGTCAATCAGCTTCTCAGTGAGTGTTGACATGTCGTTCTCGAAGCAGAAGGCGTACTCTCCGACTGTGTTAGCAGTGAAAACGTAGTCTCCCTGTCGCTCACGTTCGCCGTCCAGCAGCACCTTCTCGTTAGGGTCTTTCACGTCAAAGTCGATATCGAAGGAGCCTCCAGATTGAACCTATATAATAAGCAGCCATTAAGCGCATACTGTAGCCCGAGGTTTGAACGACTTTACTGCAAAATAGAACTAGAACAGAATTCAGATAAGTTATAACGATTATTCAGTTTTGAGACGTACGCCGATTTTTTCTCCCGCTTTATCTACATCAGCATAGAAGCATAATCGTTCATTTGCAGCTATAGCAGTCGTCAGAGCGGAGCCTGCAGTAGGTGTAGAAAGGCGAAGAAGAAAAAGAAAAGTGAGTATTAAATGTTCTATCATGGTGGGACCTCGTTACAGTTGTAACGTGGCGGAAGGGGTTTACCGCATAACCTACCCTAAAGCCAACCCGGTGGCTGTGACCGCGATATTATTTCACGGTCATTCTGAGTTTTCAGATTCAGACATCAAGCGCAACATATGAAGACTGTGGCTACAAAGCAGGACCTGTACAAACTTTTCTTTCCACTACCCCGTGTGTAGAAGTAGAAGGAAGGCATGGAAGAATCCGACATTCTAAAAACAGCCACAACAAGGCCTGGAAGCTAACTGAACATGCTAAAGGCTCAATACTCTAGCTGATGAATTTGTTCATTCCACAGACCGAGATGTATTGGATGGCCGTTTTGAGGACGGCTTTATTTTCGAAATAGAGCTCGATACCAACCGTCGCTACAAAACTTCGGCTCTGATTTCAGTCACGGTAGCTATCATCGTTGCGCCTATACCGTCAAATCAGTGCCGCGGTCATCATTGGGCGACGACCCCCGGATGACCCAGAACAAACGCTTAACAAACGCTTCGCGTGTGTTCTCCAGTCAATCAGCCTATGGTATCCTTATCCGTACCCCGATGATGAAACACGGTTTGTAATTACTATAGGCAATCAACTTTGTCGACTTCACAGTGCTCAGCGTCGTCCTGCCATCCACTGACACGTTTTCATTCTTCTGCAAAGCTCCTCGCGTCGGGACGCGTTGACTTAGATCGTGGCTTATATGATAAGCTGACTTGGCGTAATCCAGGTACGTCTTTTGCCGCTACAATGATAACCTGTCCTGATTTACTTCTACCAGTGCCACAAGACTTTGAGAACATTGAGCATTATGATTGTCAGCTAGTCTTGTATGCCGTATGCATCTGCCTCATGCCAAGCAAGGGATGATTCGATTTTACGGGTAATTCTTTTCAGCCTATAGCAACACAGTCCTTGTGGCTTTCCGACGTTCAAAGACAATAGTAGTCGGTCGATTTTTGCGAGAACTCACCGAGCACTCTTTTGCATTCTCGGTTCCAGGAGGCTACACCTGTGTTCCTGAATGTTTCCACGATTTCCGAGATATGGCTCTACTTGAGCCAGGCAACGCAAGTCACTCTATCAACTCTATTGACCGTACAAGCTGAATGGAAGTTTGAGTTCTCGGTCGAAAAGGGAAGAGAGAAGAGAAATTGGCGGCATCCAGCTTGTCGGAGCTGACATCTTGCGGCGGCTACTGTGATGCGAACCCTCATTCTGGATACCGTTATAATACGAACTGGGATCAAACTCCTGAGCCTATAGTCCGGGATCCTTGATTATCTTAGTGAACGAGAACGTCTCCCGAGCTTCAGAACATCTAGCAGCGAGTGAATCTGGATGAAATCTTTCAGGTTCTCACATCCAGAGTCTTCCATTTCATTTGTAAAACTTCTCCCACTTTAGAGCCGCCATACATGGAAAACTGTATTCATTTACCGTTTTCACGTCATGATCCACGGGATCTGTGGCAAAGAAGTTTTTTGTGGGTGTTGATACACATTCACAGGAATGGCGTGATGGGCTATATAAGATTCACTGCACATGGGGTTCTAAGCTCTTTCCTCAGCTTTGCATCTGCCAGTCAGCAGCTTCACTTCAACGCGGTCGACCGACCCCACGAACCCACGTTCGAGAGACCTTGTGTGGCATGTCGTTCGTCTACAATGCCATCGAAGAAGCTGTTCGGGACGTTTACGCCACTCGATATGCTAGCTGTGAGTGGAAGAAAGATTTTGTTTGGATTACTCACTGATTTCTTCACAGTGGCTGCGAGCTCCATTATTATCTACGATCACCGTCAGCTTTCTTTCAAATTCACTCTACCAATTTCACGTTTGACATTTGTGCTATCGCAGTGATAACTTTGGATAACGAGGCGAGTACAAATCTTTACGGCCAGGCAGAATCTGACATGATTATTCTGTTATCCAGTTTGACTTGATCTGGGTGGGGAAATTTAGATGCATCGTGAATGTTTTCTTTCCCGCTTACCCGCTGCTGCGCAGAAAAGTCCATGGTCAATCGGAAAGGGCTTATTCATCATTGTGAGTGTCGTTGTGTTGGTGGCTTCCATCTTCCCATTCTGAAGGTTTATGGGCGCTTCCAAGAATCGTTATTACTCCTTGGCTTCCGTCGTGTGAGTGTGTATTACATCTTGACATGTGTAGACCAGTATTCATCTGTGTACTACCCATCTCACAATCTTTCCATCAAAAGTGCCAACAACTACGGTAAGTGTTTCGTCGGGTTTTTCATATACCCTATGGGTTGATACGAGTTTTCACAGCTCTTTTCGGAACAACCCTTACGAATTCAGTGAGTGACCATTCTTAAATTGTTTCCAATCCTTCTTAATGAACTTCTCCCGCACAGGGGTGAGTATTTCGACATAGCGTCCATGTCGCTGGGACCTTGAGCTTGTTCTGACCGTCTCACAAACCCACCACTGTTTATTAACATTGACAGCTGTCCGTTCATATTCCATATGTAGCATCAAATTATTTCGCTGATACTACCTCAAATCGTTCATAGGCCTTCAATACTATCACTGGCAAGGCTGGACTGGTCTTATTGCTTGTATGATAGCAGAAAGTGCGCTCAAACTCCCTTCAAACGGAACATTATTCAACAACAGCGTTTCACAGCCATTTTACAAATGCGATTATACGCACTATATTTCCTTAACAAGAGAATCCTTTACTTGATGGTCGGGAGCTTCATTCTTACTTCCGCTAGTGCCGCCACTATAATGAGTATTGGCGTAAATCAGTTTCATGGTCAGTCTTATTCCACTTTTTAAAATTGCCACTGATTCAAAATTCTCCAGCTGAAGCCCATCTGTTACCTGGACTACCCTGCTTAGTATTCAACGTCCCTTCCTACTTTTATAGCTTTTGGATTCCGATATTGGCATTCGAAACACTTTTGTGCATCCTTGCGCTTGTTCGTGGATTCCGAACTCATGGGGACAGTGGATATCCCGTTAGTTCAGACTTCGGAAAACGCCTAGTGAGCCTCCTGATAAGAGATTCTGTCCGTTACTATGTGGTGTAAGTTTATCGACCAGAGACCAGCGCTGATTCCGCTTTCTGATTGGGCCATGTGTCTTTCAGAATGTTCACCACATACTTAACGTGTTTGTTGGTGTGGGTTATCAATGTACGAACTAGGCCTTCATCTGCTAAAAGATGTACTCAGTCAATTGACTACAGATCGATCTCCTCGAGGTCCCCATTGGATTCTCGATTGCATTCTCTTGTGTCCTCGGGAATAGGGTTATCTTCAATGTCCGAAAGGTGAACCAGAAGATGAAGGACGACAGTGAAACTAACCACAGACATGGAAAAGAGAACACCAGTGATTATGAGGAACAGGAGTTCGACACTTTGACAGACTTTGAGATGGCCCAACTACGGTCACTCAGAGTTGAGGTTGAGCCCATTCAAGGAGCCCATCTTGTTATCTGAAATTTATTGCAGCGTTCGAGAAAGCGCCGCATAGAATATGATAGTGATGGAGCATTTATGGCCCGACTTATATTAGGATTATACATTACTCAGGTAGAGGTTTATCTTTTCATTGTACAAAACAAGGTGTGTGGAACGTGTATGATGATAATCGAAGGGTCGGTCAGACTTCTGCCACATTATCGTCAGCTCCTATTATCCTCATAGCCTCCTCGCGAGTCAAATATCGTCCATCAATACCCTTGGACCACTCGGTTTTTCCACCATGGTGGCTGAGTTGGGCTTTGAGTCCTCTTCTCCATCTGAGCAATTGTCGGACTTAGCAAGGTTCTTACGCTTTGATCTTTCGATACGTTTCTGAATGTAAGCAACGCGCTTCCTCTGTGCCGGCGGAGGTGCAGGTGTGTATTGCGGGAACGAAGCAGAAAAGGCCAGTGGAGAGGATTTGGAGTAGGCGGCACGTACAGGAGACGAGGAAGATAAGTAAGGCGACGAAGGAAAAGGGTCTGTTATTCGTGATGGTGAGGAAAAATCATGCACCAGACTGGGTGTCGAGTTTGCGCTTAGCCCTTTCGACTACAGAGCGATTGTTATATGATATGAGCAGTACTCGAGCTGCCGCGACATACCTGATTGAAGTCCGGAAGCGGAATACCTGCTGATTCAATGAGAAACTTGGCAAATGCATTTGTTGGTTCGTTCCAAGCGGAAGGATCGATGTCCATTTCCAGGTCTTCATCATAATCTTCTTCGGGATCCAATTCGTCGTGGTCCAACGGGGAAAGATACACATGCCCTCGAGCATCAAAGACATACGGTGAGTTACCTGCACCTGTACGAGATGGAATGGTGCCTTTATGCAATGTGATCTGAACTTGGATCGGACACTCAGTGTCAGATACTGAAGAATGAAACTAAAAAGTTAGTCAGAGATGAGTGACAAAGATAGTATGTTGCATGACGCACGTATACAATAGCTGTCTTTGCATCTGGAACCTCTCCGCCGAGTGCTGGCTTCCAGACGTGTCCTAAAGTGTAGTCCTCCTCTGCCTCCCACCGAACCTCTTCTTTCCCGTCTTCAGAATCCTGGGACAATTGGTCTTCTTCTCGTTCGTCAAACTCATCGTCATCATCATTATCATCTCGCCAATCTGAGCCATAGTCCCATTCCTGCTTGAAACGATATGGATCTCTGGCACTAGACAGTCTTATCGACGTTTCTGACCTCTTGATAGTACCAAGCTTGTACAAATTCGAGTACATCACAACGTTCTTTCGTATCTCGAACAAATGTCCAGTCTTTTCATCCTCTTCATCCGGGGATTTTTCAGGCTGTCCTCCAAAAAGAAAGGCTATCAAAGTTTTGACATGCTTAAAGTTGTATGATAGAGGGACCTGCACAACTCGATAAACGCCTTCCTTGTCTCGCTTCATCCCATGTCGAAAGAACTGAAAACGGAGAGGTAAATGTCGCCCAAACGAGGACTTTGGAGGCAATGATGCACTCAGAGTACGCGTTCTACCAAATGGGTTCGAAGGCGAGTCAGAAGGGTAAAGCGGATATGGCGTCGAGGGCGAAGAAGGAAATTGATAAATGGAGCTGGGCGTTTTCGCTGGCGTTACGGGATTGCTGACAGACGGAAACAGAATCTGCCTCCGCTTCGATGAGCGGGCAGGGCTGGAGTCTGCGCCTCGCTTGAGGGACATAAGTGGACGACAAAGGATAGTGTGGGTGAGGAAGGTATTGTAGAGAAACAAGAAGAGAAATATTGGTGGTCAATTACGAAAACATATCAAGGTTTCAAACGCATTCTGTAGTGACCGTGACCAATAGCACACATGACCATGACGTCACGCGAGATTTAAGGTGGGGGGTGTCCTGTCACATCAATTTCGCCTCCTCGTCTTGTCGCTGGGCTTGAGAATCAAAAACTGGGGCATACAAGGGACTTGCTTCGGCACAATGATATGCTCACATATTCGCTCTTGTGTTCCTTGCAGATACGGTGAATCCAACTCATGGGCTCTGAGCAATGGCATCCACATCTTCAGAACTTGAATCTTATGGGCTTTTTCACTGTCAAACTCAATAACAGGATCCGTGCTCTCAGATGCCATCACTGCCGGTGTTAGCAAGGTTAAGTGACAGTCAGTACTGACTCAGTGTTGAATGGTCAGGCAGTTGGGGTCAAGAGTGTGGTCAGTTTTTTGCTGACATGTCACCGACTGTCATAAGCCAACAAACTGACCTGACTTTTGATGCCCAGTTACCTGGCTAAAAAGTTTTACTGGATGCCTGCGGTTTGCAGTGTTCGCCCTTGTTGACACTGTCCCCGCTATTCTACAAGGCTCCTAGTTATAAATAATACCGGTGAGTGATTAGCACAATGATACAGACTATTAATACCTATTCCTCTCACTACAAATCTCAATATTAGCCTAGTATTTATAATAACTCTTCCTCTTTCCCATGACAATGAATTACATTGTAGATCTTGTTACAAAGGCGAGACAAAAAGTGGCAACCTTGAATTGAAGTCATTCTCACTTGATTCAACTTTGGAACAATAGCCAACATCATGTGAATAAATACTCTATTGTACTATTATTGATTCTTTTGACATTTAGGGAAGTTTTTTCTCTACCAATTGAATATAAATGGGACAGGGACAGCTGTCAGTACTCAGTAATGTGTGCCTCTTGCTCCTCAAACTACCCTTGGTATCAGGACCACTTTATGGACCACCCAGAACTTTCTACTAAACATCCTTCTTTGGTAACACCTGCAGGGAAGGCAAAGGTGATATGCAATTACTGCATGCCTCATCTGTTAGAAGAACAGTGCCATATAGCAAAGAAGCTACAGAGTTCATCACTTAGCTCCAAAGCAGTACCTATCTTCTTGCTTTGATCCAAGACATTCAAATTGAAAGTGGCACTCATCTACCTACAGTAATCCATGCAGTACTGACACAGTGGACCAGCCACTATCTGGCATTCAAGAGTCTTTTGGAGCACCTCAGAAGCTCTGATTTCCAAGCAGAGCAATCATAGAGTGTGCCTTTCCCTTCGCCTTTGAATCACCAGCAATTAACTGGCTTTCATGAAAACTCCTCATCCAACCATGAGAGATTAAAAATGAAGGATGACTGTAAGTAGAACAGTGTCACTTTCAATTTCAATGTCTTGGATCAAAGCAAGAAGATAGGTACTGCTTTGGAGCTAAGTGATGAACTCTGTAGCTTCTTTGCTATATGGCACTGTTCTTCTAACAGATGAGGCATGCAGTAATTGCATATCACCTTTGCCTTCCCTGCAGGTGTTACCAAAGAAGGATGTTTAGTAGAAAGTTCTGGGTGGTCCATAAAGTGGTCCTGATACCAAGGGTAGTTTGAGGAGCAAGAGGCACACATTACTGAGTACTGACAGCTGTCCCTGTCCCACTTATATTCAATTGGTAGAGAAAAAACTTCCCTAAATGTCAAAAGAATCAATAATAGTACAATAGAGTACACTGCGGGGATTGTACCGTTTTCCCGCGGTGAAAAGCATGATATTATAGTGAGCTTTAGTACAAAAACTCTAGTATATTCAGATGCCGATTAATTTATATAATCTCAATATAATCACAATGGTTTCTTAGAATGAATTTAGTGCGAAAATTCATTAAACGTCTCAGTTAAGATTAACGAGAATTGAATTAAAATGTATGCGAGGGTTTTTAAGAAATTTCTAGCGCAGGTTATTCTATATTAGTTCAAAATAATCTATGAAAGAAAATGATAACCAAAATCGAACGTTTTTATGATTATTCGCCCGATATTCCTGCCTAGGATAACCTCTATATTCCCGTTATATTCGCCTCATGAATCCCATGAGGTTCTTCAAAATATTCTCGGTGAGAATATGTGTACCCGACATCGAGACATCGAGATGCCTAGACATCACTGAGGTCGAGACATCCGAATGTCTGGACATCAGTGAGGTCGAGACATTTGGATGTCAATATTGTCGTTAGCGTCGGGATGTCGGGACACGTCGGCGGTGTGAGCGTAATGTGATTGCTAAAACATCTATATCAGACGGTGTTAGCGAATGGGTCGCGCATGTATGCTATTCTACGTATCTTTTGGGTTCATAAACCATTCAGAATTTGGTCTTGAGATTTATGTGCTGATTATTGTTTAATGTATATACAATTTGACACTACTATAATCATTGAATTGTCAGTATATCACATATACTAGAAAGAGAGCTGCTTACCTGTACTGCAACCCGCAAAAGCAGTGGTCGAATGACGATTCGCCACGTCCAGTTCCAATGACCGCGAAATACGAAGATTTCGATATGAGTACGCCGACCTGGGCCCAAGTCGATGTCAGACGAATGAACAGAAGAAGATATATACGTACAGTGAGCGCAATAACGTTTAGGCCTATCCAGGCATTTGATTTCCAATTGGAGGTGTCCTAATGATTCTGGACGCGATGAGTACACCAAAGGAGCAGTAGAAGCACTTACCGGCTCTTCGTCTTCTTGAAACCCGTATCGGGGGCAACCACCGCCTATGCGCACATGGACACTCTTTGTCCCACTGTGCTTTCCGGCGGTCGAAGTCGGAAGTCATTCCCAGCTTCCAATCGCGACCGCGATCGACGAACGCATATAGAAATCCTGGCCCGTCAGCCAACGACGTTGCGCGTGCTCGCCTCAATGCGTAAAGAGCGCGTAGTTTTAGAGTCGGTCGACGTCTGGACATGAATCGCGATTGTGGTGTAGGAATTGGTCTACGTTTAGACCTCATTAACGATGCAGTTGTAGGAAATCGACAGTACGATTGTGAATCGCGTCGTGAGTGAGTTGGCAACGTCGTGAGTGAGTTGGCAACGTCGTGAGTGAGTTGGCAACGTCGTGAGTGAGTTGTGTGCAAGAAGGCGGATCGAGACGAATAGGGTGTGTTGGGCGTCTAATCAAGAAGCCGCTCAACATGCTTGGCCTTAGAGCCCACACTACTTGGAATCTTTGCTGAGCCATCATCATCCGGATTACGATGGATATAGGAGTAGGACGCGTGGATTGTGCCTTCCGTGCTACGATGAGAGCATCAGTATGGATTAACAATACAGATGAAGAGTATTTACCAGCCAACCTTTCCGAAACAATTGATAGTCAAAGTCACTTTCCGCCCAGGAGCAATTGCGACGGAATCGTTCTTGATCCAGGAAAATACCGGTCGGTGGATCAACGCATACTCTGTCTCGTAGGTCTCGAAAACAGACAATTCACCCTCTGCCAGTGCCTGCTGTGCTGGTGTTATAGTTGAATCGTCAAACGTAAGCCTAACAAAATCGATGGGAAGAGGGGAAATGTTTTCGAATCTTATACGTATTGAGGACCTAAACGTGGTTATTCAATCAAGATACTCTTTTTCTCAAAATGGTATCACCTACATTTCACCATCATATAGCATAAGAGCACCATGTGTGACTGTCGTCCGCCGTATCCTAAGTAGAGCTGTTTTGGTATCACTTTGCATTCCAAGAACAACATGGTCTTCGATGACCGCGAAGACCCTAAGCCCGAGTTTCGCGACTTGTTTTTCCGTTCCCAAGGAAAATTGTCGAGACCAGAATATTTGAAACGACCTGCTTCACAAAGAGCAGCGCTACGTTTGTGCGTGAGTCGCTCCTCCTCTTCTTCGGTCGCAAGAGGAATAACAAATTCTCGAGGAACGCCACCTGGAGCCTGGACGACGCAGCCTCGAATGACAAGTGAACCTATTGCTAAGGCCTTACCGGAGAGTATGACTCGATGATAAGAGCGCGCGGGAACAACCAAATACCAAAGAGGTTGGATTGGATTCAAAAGGGACACCGGAAGTACTGCAAGTATCCAATTATGCATTTCTGCATGCGAGTTTTAGGAAAAGAGTGTTACTAACCTTAATGAGAGCGACTGCAGCTCTAAGTCAAATACGTAGGGATTTTGGACAATAACTATGAATTCCAATGCTTCATTGCGGACAATTGATGGCTTTCCCTGTTAAAGAGCAGTCAGTGACAAATGAAGTAAATATTCACAATTGCACAACCTGTGTGGCGTTTATTCTCCTTGGGTTGTAAAGAAATGGGTCTGTACCACCCTTCAAGATCGCATTGGAGTCTGATGACCTTGGCTTCAGAGCCGACATTGGTTTCTCAATAGGGAGTCAGATGAAGGGCAAACTGCAAAAAAAACGTTGGAATCCGTCAAGTAGAGAATGTGAACACGACTTACGGCGCTAATGCTATACTAACGACAGGTCTTCCCGACCAATACTCGACCGCCTTCATTATCCCTCTACGTCGTGCAATTTGCATGGCGCGCGCAGCAGTTGAATAAAGATGATACTGATCACCTGGTTCCAGGAATTCTTGTAAGGTCTTTAACGATGATAGGGCGTACTGTGCTACTGCTAGAAAATCTGTTGAAGAAAGTTGGAGATATTTTTATGATCTTCGAAGTGACCGTTTCCCACCTGGAAGAGCTTCAGCGACAGCCACGGACTCTCGCACGACGCCTATCTGAAGTTCAGACGTGATCGTGGTTTAGTAGTCGGTCGTGGTTTAGTGGTAGGTCGACGTCTAGACATCACTAATGATGGAGGTAAAGGAAATCGACGGTACGATTATGAATCGCGTCGCGAGTGAGGTGTGGGCAGGAAGGCGGATCGAGAGGAAAACGGATAGGGTGTATTGGGCGTCTGATCAAAGAGCCGCTGTATTTTGAGGCTCGAGGACGATGTAGTGACGACGTAAGACGATTAAACTATGCTGTTGATGAAGCGGGATGAAGAATGCGTATGAAAGACACTGAGGTCTATGAATTTGCGATGCTTCATTCTCGTCTTCGTCTTCAGCCATGTCTTTCGATTCATCATCTTCCTCTGTACTTTCTTTACCAAAGAGTGAACCAACATCTGACTTTCGACTACGAGTGCTGCGCATACTTCGTACACTTCTCGGCCTCGATACGCTAACCCTAGAGTCTCCAGGTCCAGGTGTGTTACTTCGTGTGAGAGTCGGTATATTGGGTATCGCGGGCATGTTAGGCATTGAAGCAAGCTTCAAACTCTTAATAGAAAAACCGCTTTCCTTGGGATCCATCGTCTCTCTCGAATTGGTCGTTGTCTGACTTTGCAGATTTGGATGGTTCCAGGGAGCAGCAGCCTGCGCAGAACTCGGCGCGGGCGTCACTGGACCAGAAGACTCCTCTCCACCAAATCCAAACCCGCTGGGAAGAGAGCCGGGGAGGGACAGGTTGACGTTCATACTCTTGAACAAACCCCCAAAACCTCCAATGGATGAATCCATAACACCGGCTATGCCGGTGAGAACTTTACTTGCGAAGGAGGACAGCGCAGAAGCATGTTGTTCCACACGGTTACGGAGGGTGAAAGAAGAAGATAACACGGGTGTGGTAGGAGAACTTCCATCCTTTGATGTAGCCGAATAATGCGAGCTCATTGAAGCGCGACGACTGCTAGGTCTACCCCCAATGTTGATAGGCAGAGTCATGGGGACAGGTATAGGCATTAGGCCGTTTTCAGGTAGGACTGCATTGTCGCGTGCTGACACAACGCCCTCCAGATCCAAATTTCCGATGAACTCAGCAACCGCCATTAGGTTGACAAGGCAATATGCTTGCTCGCCAGCTGCACTCGACCTATTTTGCAACGATGCTTGGAATGTATGTGTGAAAGGGAAGCGTTGGGTGAACAGTAGATGTGATATCAGGCGAGGAGGGTTTGAGATAACGACGGAAAGGATGAGAAGCTTCCCTGCATCTACATCCATCGATCGAGAATCGAATACAGCTCGAGATACACGCACGGAGTTGGATCGTTTGCCGGAGGGCTGAGACTGAGAATTTTGCCCTGACGAGTTGGTATGTCTTTGTGATTGAGATTGCGACTGGGGGCCATAGTGCGATTACAACTGTGTTGATGAAGTATCCGAATTGGGATGTCGCCGATACAGGTTCGTCTCACACGATGGTCGTCTTACTCACTCGCAGAAGAGCCAGCAGAGCCCCCTAAGAATTCCATCAAGGCTAGAACAACGCTTGCAGCTACTGAAGAGGAATTTGATAGCAGTGACATGAATGGATTGAATGAGGGGCTGTCGATATTCAGAAGCCTAATCGTCGAAATATCAGCGTCAATCAGTTAATCAAAGATTTATGCAGACCTTATCAAACTCTGCAGCCTGTTCCTGCGTTCTTAACAACTGCTTTTTCAGAGTAGAACAACCTCCTCAACGTTGCGGCTGGAAGTCATGCTAAGGACGATACTCATAGGGTTTCGACGCACATCCATATCGGAGCTGCAAAAATTTCAGTATATACCAAGGAAAATGTTACTTAATTCAACATACTTGCCAACGATTTGCAAAACGTCCATGATGAGGCCGTCAAGATTGTGTTCATGTTTGGAACGAAGGGTTTCCAGTCGATCGAGAACAATGAGCTTGACGTTGTTGTCCAATTCCTCGATGATCGAGGAGATAAGGGTTGAAGCGGAAGCTTCAATGGGGAGCTGTTAAATGTCGATGCATAAGAATGGTGAGGAAAACACACCTTTCACTGAGGGAATGGCCAACACAGAGTTTAACTCCGTGTTTACCAGGCTATGTCTGGTGTTTAACAAAGAGGATGGCTATAACACAGAGTTTAACTCCGTGTTATACCGGCCTGAGTCTGGTTTAAGACGCCAGTCTAATTGTCAATAGAGCTAGCTTGAGGTTATTATCCTCAAGATCTTCGTCCTTTTACAACGAAATAAACTCGAACCATCTCCAATGATAACCGAAGGAAATTGGTCCCCTTTCCTTCCTTTTCATCGTGCCCATTCATGGATACCGTCCTGAGTGTGGTGAATGACAAAGAATGGCTAACACAGAGTTTAACTCCGTGTTATACCGGCTTATGTCTGCTGAATACGAAGAGAATGGCTATAACACGGAGTTAAACTCTGTGTTATAGCCATTCTCTTCTGGTATAACACAGAGTTTAACTCCGTGTTATACCAGGCAGTCATGATCATGGACTAAAGACAACGAGAATCATGAACACATGATTGTGTCACGATATCCGGAACAAACACATGATTATGTCACGATATCCGGATCACGCACATGATTGTCTCACAATATCCGGATCGAAACTTTTCTCTGCCGTCACACCGTATCTTCGTCTTCTTTCATGCTATGTCCGGTTATAAACCAGACATAAGCACTCATAAGCAACTCAATGGGACGACAGGCCCTCCAATCTGGATGCTACCTAGATCAAAGCCGACCACTCAATCTGCGGTCAACGCTCGACTTCGCGACCGTCACACCGAATTACTTTCACCCTCACTTTGCTTTGTCCGGTTATAAACTAGACATAAGCAGAACAATGGGACGAGGGGCATTTCAACCTGGATGCTACCTAAATCGTTTGCTTCGCAATTGCCGTGGGCCTATCGTCCGCTTCAATATCTCCTGGGCACTATCCCAGCATTTCGCGGGGTCGTTGTGCTTCATGAGTAATGATCTGAAGCGTTAACTTCTGAACTTCCGTCGCTCAGGATGCCTAGAACCCATGGTTTGTGACTGCATTCGAATTACTACTCTCTACGTATTTCTGTCGTCGCTTCTTGGAACTCAGGAATCTTAAACGGTGTCTCCGACAGTTGTCGACTGAAGTATGTGTCATATTCGTTAATGTTTTTCTGGTTTGCGTATTCATCCCTCCGCTGTTTAGATAGCCCGGCTCGAAGACTCTCTAGTCACTCCAAATCGTGCTTCCATGCGTACTTACAACCTGCAAGTTTCTCGGGAACGCGTTCCAAGATCTATACACGTTATTGTCGCGAGTATTTCTGTAGACAACCGTTCACGTTATGAAAGGCATTGCCTGCGGTGGTGCGGATACCTCAGAGGATCAGGTATGTATAGCAGCTTTTCAAACTCGTCTGTGCCTCACCTCAATGTATCAATAATCAATAGGAATCACATTCCCTTCTTTTGGCACCTCTATCTGTACAGATCTTCAGAATTTTCAAGACACCACAGCGTCAAGGAAGTCCCTCTCACCGAGATTGACATATCATACACTCACTTTCTTTAGATAATAGTAACTGAAATGATTGCTAGATATCGGCCGTCGCGATCGGAAGGTCATCTTTAGCAATAGTATACTGCTATCTTCAATACGCTTGATATTAGATTCGAATTTCACGGATCTCACATTCAGTTCAACATTGTGTCCACAACATTGTAACAATTTCTGGTGCTGGACTGTTGCTGAGCGTGCAATGATCAAGATAATCATTCAAATGATCAGAGATAAAACAAGCGACGGCTGCACATGTTTGCACTTCGACTGTATGGTTTATTTTTTCCTTGATTGGGGACTTGGGAGCAACCTTTTTGGGATACGTTACATACTATTCAGCTCTTACAATTGATGAAGAAATATATTGAATAATATTGTCATTTATGGTGATTTATCAGAGGTTCAAGTATACAGGACAGGATCTATCTCTGGCAACCATCATGCGAATACCATTGATGTACAACGACAACCTATTGCACATTTCACATGATGAATATATATTTAGACAAACAGTCGAATTCCTGATTAACTATGCCTGTCATCTCTCAGACGGATAAAAACTGACTTGAGCAACCAATACATACTAATAGGTCTTCAAGAATCTCCAATAGTTTTCGGGTCTTGGTCATCAAGTGAGATGATGTAATATCCGGACGCAGGGAAGGGGCAGGGGTTGCAGGCAAGGTTGGCTTGGTAAAGTAGATACCTAACGCTGTACCCAGGTTTGCCTCTCTCCACTGCGGGGTCCATACCCACAAGATGGCGGAGATTATACCGATCAGAATGATAGATATATGCCCGATAACGAAAACAAAGTCAATCTGAATAGTGTTTCATTACCCAGTGGCTCATATACCTGAGGAGCGCTACTCACAATCTTTAGTATCACAATCCATGATCGGGAAAACTTGGAGGAAGACTTCTTGCTATTATTCTCGATCCATAGGATAATTCTTGTTCGTTGACCGCGATTTCCGTCGCCCGTGGCTATCATTCTAGAGCGACCGATTGGTTCAATATAAGCCTGAGATGAAAAGCCAGATGAGAGCGAAACATCCGTGACGATAGGATACTGACCAATGAAGTCACCCAGGTTTGATCTGGATGGCGGGAAAATGTTTTTAACAGAAAAAATCAGTAGGACGAGAAGTGTTAGGCAGATTTACCACTTCCGTGCTTCAACGCTTGCATTTTCTCCCCATGTTTCACCTCCAAGATCAAAGCACAACCATTTGTTGACCCCATGATCACTGCTTGACCATTGTCGATAAAAAGGACTGGCAGGGGAATGTTGATTTGCTGAGGTTGGTACGTGCTGCTCATTTTCTTGAGTTTATCCGGCATGATTTTGAACCAGTCGAGGCCCTGGCAAAGATTCGCTGCAACAACAGATTTTGAGTCCGGTGATTTAGCTGAAGTCGCTCTAGATAACTTCATGAACTGGGCGACTATAAGATGACACTCAATCAGAGAAAACATACATTCTTCCAAAATATCGTCTTGAATCACCCAAGTCATATGAGTCGTGGGGCCCCAAAATAATATGCTTTCCCCAGTATCGAAATTGACTTTCCTAGATCTCGATGCATTGGGCTCTCACACATTCTAACCTCACTTGTGATCGACTCACCAGAAGCCATTGTGAAGGTAACTGATAAGACATTCTTCATCATTTTCGAGAAAGTGCGCGCCCGTGGCTAGGATTGGATAGACGTCGCCATCATTGCATTCGCCGAAAGCACTAGGACGAGGGATGAGGTCTTGGTATTTCCATTTCTTTGAGGCTATAGGTGCTAATTAGCTTTGAGTGCATCGGGACGAGTAAGGGTACACAAACCCTTTTGGAAGAGGAGCACATCAGCACCTGAGCATACAAGAAGATAGTCGCCGCGGGTATTGAATTCCATTGCACTTATGGGTTCATCGGCCTTGTAAATGACTTCAGTTTTCCGTCGACGAATCCAACTCTGAAAATATGATCAATTCCAGACAATTTCCTGCTCTGAGAGGATGTCGAACTCACATATGTTGGATAAACACAGATCAATACCCCATCCATACTCCCGACAAAAAGCGTATGATTTCTCCACATGACCGCAGTAGCAGGGCAAGGACCTTTGTGCTCCCAAATTGTTGCGAATCCACGTTGTATGTCGTAGACCCGTACCACTTCATCATTAGTGGCACTTGCTAAGTAACGACCATCCAACGAGAATGACAATGCATGAACAAAATCAGTAGGGGCATCTAATACGCCTAGTTGAGTATATGATGATTTCATGGGTCGAGGGGGAATGGGCACGATGTAAGAACTTCGATATAAATCCAAATTTTTTGTCACCGACTAATGAGCTGGTACGTGCTAAACATGAGGCGTTGAACATATCTAAGCGATTACCGGAAAGGAGGCAGCTTTTGGTGTTCCTAGGATCTATATGAATATCTTGATGATCAATTGCTCGTACATGCCATTATATCAAAGAGTAGTGCTCTCATATGGCAGTTATGACATTTCAGCAAACGATATAAAGTATTTCGAGGAAAACACAGAGAAATGGTGGACTGACGGCAAAATCAATACACTGGTTTCGAGCGAGATCCAGATGGTAGTACTCACTTGTTCAGATCTTCAGCGAGAGCCCGGAGCTCGCAGAAGTAGAACTTCTTTTTCAAGATTCCTGATATCCTCCCTCTTTGCTTCTAATGAAGCGCTCAGCATAGCCAGCGATATCTGGGGTTTTATGTCCTACATAAAGTGTTAAACAAGATAAAACGCGCTGCTCTGACCAGCGGAAGCTACAGACCTCTTCAAGTTGTTTCAATTGCTTTAGCAATGTGACAATGTCGGTTCGAAGTGTTTCCGCTTCGCTTGAAGCACTGGCAACACGCCGTTCCAATTGTCTGATTTCAGCCTCCTCGGATGATATGCAGCGCACCTGTGGGAGAGACATGGTGAGGGTTGAAAGCTGACCTGATAGTCGTCTTTAAGGACTTTCCTTTCTTTTCATACGTGTGCCCATTCATGGACACTGGGCTGAGTCTGAAGAATGACAAAGAGAACGGCTAACACAGAGTTTAACTCCGTGTTATCCCAGCCTATGTCTGGTGAATAACGAAGAGAATGGCTATAACAGAGAGTTTGACTCCGTGTTATACTGGGTGTGGTTTAAGACGCCAGTCTGATCGTCGATATAGGCAGCTTGTTGTTATCCTCGAAATTTCGTGCTTTTACAACGGAATGAACTCCAACCATCTTCAAAGATAATCAAAGGAAATTGTTACCTGGTCGAGGCCCTTTCCTTCCTTTTCATCGTGCCCATTCATAAATACTGGCCTGAGTGTAGTGAATGACAAAGAGAATGGCTAACACAGAGTTTAACTCCGTGTTATCCCGTATTTCTGGTGAATAACGAAGGTCTGAGGAATAACGAAGGAGGATGGCTATAACACAGAGTTTAACTCCGTGTTATAGGAGTAAAGACAACGAAAATAAAATTGATCATGAACACATGATTGTGTCACGATATCGCGATGACTCCGCGATAAGTTGCCGAAAACGGCTGCTTATGAATATTACATTATACAGATGAATCAGCTATCTTATCAAACGCATGATTGTGGTCACAATATCTGAGACTGGATCAACCACATGTTTGTCTCACGATATCCGGACCGAAACTTTTCTTTGCCGTCACACGTATCTTCGTCTTAACCTCCCCCCTTCATGCTATGTCCGGTTATAAACTAGACATTAGCAACCCAATAGGACGACAGGCCATCCCCCTTTCATCCCTTTAATGCTATGTCCGGTTATAAACTGAACATAACTAACTGAATGGGACGACTTAGATCAAAGCCGACCACTCAAGCTGCTCGAATCCGGTTTTGCGCGACTCTCACTTTTCACCCCCAGTTTGCTTTGTCCGGTTATAAACTAGACATAAGCGTAACAATGGCACGACGGTCCTTTCAACCTGGATGCTACCTAGATTGTTACACTACAAAAGCCAACAACTGAAGCTGCCTAACGCCCGGTTTTGGATTACCTACTTCGCAATTGCCATGGGCCCAGCTATCGTCCGCTTCAATTCCTTTTGGGCACTGTTTCAGGATTTCTCGGCGTCACTGCGCTTCATGATCAATGATCTGAAGCGTCAACTCTTGGACTTCAGCAGCTCGGGACGTCCAGAGCGTATGGTTTGTGAGCCCATTCGAATTCATATTCTCTACACTAATCCCTACCCACGTACAGGAACAGTTCCGTTGTCGTTTCTTGGAACTTAGGAATATTGATCGGTGTCTCCGACGGTTGTCGACCGAAGTACGTGTTATATCCGTCAATGTTTTTTCTGGTTTGCGCATTCATCCCTCCATTGTTTAGATAGCCCAGCTCGAAGAGTCTCTAGTCAACTTCCAAATTGTGCTTCCTTGCGCACTTACGACCTGCACGCTTCTCGAGAACGCGTTTCAAGAGATATATACCTTATTGTCGCGAGTATCTCTGCAGACAAGGGTTCACGTCATCAAACACATTGCCTGTGGTGGTGCGAATAGCTTAGAGGATCAGGTATATATAACAGCTTTTCAATCTCGTCTGTGCCTCACCTCGGTGTTTCGATATCCAATAGGAATCGTATAGCCTCCTTCTAGCATCTCTATCTGTACAGACATTCGAGATCACAGAAATTTCCAAGACACTTCAGCGTCAAGTAAGACCTTCTCACCGGGATTGACATGTCACCTACTCACGTACGCCCACCTCCCTTAGATAACAGTCACTGAAACGATTTCTCGATATCGTCCGTCGCGATCGGAATGTCATCTTTAGCAGTAGGACACTTTTATCTTAAATACCCTTCATATAATATTCGAATTCCACGGATCCACCGTTGTCTCCACAATGCGATCTCGACTGTTGCTGAGTCACCACCATCAAGATAATCATTTAAATGATCAAAGATAAAATAAGCGACGGCTACACATGTTGCTTCTTCCTTTCATCGCTGGTTCCACCAGTGGCATGGCTGATACTTCCTCTGATTCTGAAGTCGATAGTCCTATGTCTGAGTACTACACTGGAAATGACAATTATCAGGAAAATGTTCAGGAAAACCCGTCCCAGTATCCTTCGCAAAACCGATCGGTGTCATCTCCGTCACATAACTCACAAAGTCCGCAATTGGCGCCTGCTACGCCGAATGTACCGCAGGGCCCAGTTCAACCACCTCGTACTCCACCTGCGCAGATGGTTCAAACGCTTGACATTTTTGGTCCACCGATCGGGGACAGTGATTCCACTACTCCTACTCCAAGAGCCATAGGTTTCGGATTTTCACGAATCCAGGTGTGTACCAAGAATTCAAGAATTTCTGCCTCTGACATGCGCCAGCCACCGGTGTCGCCGATGGCTCCTCCCTCCAAAAGACGGAGAGGCGGACGATTTTTGCAAGAACAACCTGGGCAGTCATCTGATCAAGGAAACGATCACACAAACAATGTAGGTGACGCATTTCATTTATGAGTAGATCTGCAATTGAACGTCCATTTGCCAAAGGAGTCTCTTGGAAATCAGGAGCGGATCATGACGCATCTATATGATGCAATACATTCATCACATGCGGAACTGATGCGGAAGCAAGACGACAAGATTGACAAGCTTACTCAAAGAATCGAGAGTAGCTCAGACGTCCTATGTCGAGTCGTAGAAGCATTAGATCTTCGGACCAAAGGGCGATCACTGCGCGGGAACATGGACTTCGACGAGGGTGTCAGCAGCTCGGGCTTACAACAAGAGAGCGAGCAACGGAGAAACGGCAATACTGCAGGCAGCCGTAGTCACGAGGAAAGGAATATCTCACCTCTTGGCTACGCCTCAAGGACAACCGGTTCTCGCTCAGGAGCAGTCAAGCATCGACCGGCACAAGAGCTTCGAGACAAGGCATGTGGATACAACCTTGATCTTAAAGTAATAATTGAACTGATTTGCAGGAGCTGATGCGATATTGGTGGAATGACATCATGCAAGGTCGAAACCTCGCTGAAAACGAAGTTTCCAGGGAGGAAGCTGAAAATTTCGCTAAGATATACAAGGCGAATCCACTTGCCCGACCGTGTACGGTGGACGATTTCCGATACTGGCTTGCAGGCGGTCCCAAATCAGAGTGGAACCAGGCGGCGTCCTACATCTTCGTAGAGATTCTGGAACAAAAGAGACTCATCACTACACCCGATGCTTCAATGCGTGATGCTCTCCGCGAAGCTTTCCATGTGAGGCTCAAATCGTTACATAAGACGTGGCTGGACAAATTGAAAATGGAGGTTGACGCGGATGAGCCGTACACGGGAAGACCAAAGACATGGCAGAGAAAATATACAGTGAGTCATTGTTTATTTCCATCGAAGGATTTACAGATAGAATTTCCCACAAAAAGCTGTTTCAGCGGCGCAGAGACGTTGTAATCACCATCCCCGCACTTAATCCATACCTTGAGGATTTCGATCAGTTAGGTGCAGGGGGAATGTCTTCCGACGAAGAGGATCCTGGTATGAGTAAACCGAGTATGGCATACAACATAAGGGAGCCCAAATGGCGAAGTGAAGAAGTCAAGAGATGGCTCAGGTTGCTAGACTTCGTTCACCTCGAAAGCCGATGCTCTACGGAAGGATACCAGTTCAGATTTTCGCGAGGCGCACCGCCACGCCTTCGTGTCGATAACAACAACAAGACCTCAACCGCCAGATATGTACGCGGTTTACCTTCGAACTTCTATGATGCCGGATGGCTGGAAGCGATGGAACCTGGCTGGTCAAAAAGCGGAACGGGTTTTGTCAATTCAGTTATTCGGCCGAAGAATCCTAGGAAGTTAACTTTTCCCGAAGATCTTTCACGGTGCGCTATGTCTTTTGCTACCTCAGACTATATCTGACGTTTAGCGCAGAGTTTTGGAAGCGAGGAAGTACCCTAGCTCGAGTGTAGAGTAGAAAGGTGTGCTATGGTCTGTGAGGAATATACATCTACAATGTGTTCTATAATCATGCGCTTCTTGCGTGAAATCTGTCTCTTAACTATGAGGGATAAACGCCCGTCTCTTCCTGTCTGTACTATAATTTTGGGAGACCATCCTACAGCCTCTGACGAAGGCGTGTCACCATAGCCTTGTCTCAGGCTATTTACTGGCTGATGAGGAAAGGGAAAGCTCTTCGAAGCGTACACATGGTGGGACCCTGGATAAGGAACTGCCGAGGCGCCTACCGCAGGTGACAACACCTCTGATGGTTGGCAACACTGAAGTTCTAACATCAAGCAAAATTCCCTTACTTCACAGTATTCTTACTCAAGGCAAGTACAGGCATAACCATATAGATAACGCGATATCCTAGTCACGGATGGGACTTTTCGGCATACGATGGATAAGAGAGCCCTCCCCAGAAGTGTCTCCGCCGTAACCCGCTATTTCCGAAAGCAAATCTTTTTCTATTTCCAACTCGTGCGCTCTCTCCTGCGCGGACGCACTAGATCGTCGAAGGATCTGAGTAAGGCGCTCGCAAACCTTGATCTCGACGTCCATCTGAAGCGTGCGCTCCTGTCGTTTAACTGCCAGTTCTCTCAATACAACTGCCTGCTCTCTCCTTTTGTGCACATTCTCCTTGTCACAAAGATTGTACTTCGCGAGGTACGTGTACGCTTGTGCTGCTATAAAGCAAACCTGAATTCAAAATTGTTTCAGTATCTGACTGCAAAATGCGGAGATCAAGACTTACCCCTTCGATTAAGGCCATTATGATGACAACCACACCAAGTAAGAAGACAGTGACAATTGCCACGAAGACGATTCCCATTGTCGCATCTTGACAGAATAGGTCGCTAGTCGCATCGGTACCATCGCAGACGAAGAGAGAACTTGCTGTGAATACAGGATTATACATTTCGTGCAGTATGGTAATGGTTCTTTGTTTTACTGTCTTTCTTTCCCTTATATAATTATGTTTCAGCAACCTTTCGTGCGAGGGCGCTAGGAAACCATTACCGATGTCAAATATAAAGATCGATGCGTGCCAACAACGTTGTCGAAATCTTGTATGGTATTCATTTAGTCACACCACACTCTCTATGCAAAAATGTTCCGGGATGGTAGTTTATCTGGCTCATACCACGACCGCATATACTGACGCATTCGCTTCTAGGATACTTATAATGATAACTGGCGGGCAGAACTCATTCGCATCGTCGAGTATTAGCGTGTGTGAAGATCTACATGTTCAGTCAACATGCTGATTGATGCTGATTGATAGGCTTTTTAGAGCTTATCTGATGTAATTAGTCGAACATGCTTCTCTTCGATCACGCTTCTCTTCGATCACGCTTCTCTTCGATCACGATCCGGAATGATGAATGTACCTGATTGCATATAATGCTTCCAAAAACGATTTGTACGTCCGAACTACTATCAGACGCTTTGGCTTGTGCCGAGTTAGGAGAAGAATAACAAGAGCAACTGAGAATTCACCTGAAGAATCGCTCAGTGAGTATTTACACCCAGGATATCGTTCGTTGTGGTCAGGGTCGAAGTGCGGGCGGTAGATTTACCCGAACACGCTGTTGATCCCTTTCATCCATCCCTTTCATCCCAAGCGCGTGAGGCGTCGAACAGTTACTTTATCGGTCGAATCAAACGAGGCGAACATATTTGGGAGTTTCAATAATGTACAAAATTAAATATAACCTCGCCCAGCTACAATTTCAAATGTCGACAAAGAAACTACTGGGTTAGTCAAGAGACTGCAAAATCCTCTGTAATGTAATACCAATAAGTCACGATCACTCTACATTTTGCTCGACAAATCCAAATTTTCTGTCAATTAGAATCAGGACCCATTGAGAATGTCACAGAAGGTAAGCAATAGTAGGCTTATATCGTGACAGGCCAACCATTTTATATTCTTCAAATCCCGAAGTATTTCTTGACTCGTGCATGTAGCATGGTTTTCTCTTTAAAACAGGAAAGTTACCAGCATTTTTCGTCACCACCTAGTTCCTCTGGGTATATCGAACACATGCCTTCATTACGATCTTCTGACGCTACCAGTAATTCCCCAGGTCCCAGTCGGACCGTCAGAACACGTCAGCGTCTGTCTCCATGCTACACGATGCTGGGACCGTTGTTGAACGGCGACTTGATGCCACCAGAGGAGGAAAAGGTAATCCCCAAAATTTGATGCGGTCTCATTGTCATGATCTGTGTTTCTCCCCAGGTGGATGGCAATACGTGGGGTCTCTACTTTGCCCGTGGGGCGAGTATTTCGGAACGAAAAAGGTTCCCCTCGTATCTCCGTCTACGCAGCCATTCTCGTTTCATCGACGTTGAAGACGGTTTTGGTTTCGATACCTTCGGCGATCATATATATAAGATCAAGGTCATTGTGGACGACCGCCGCTATTTCGTGGCGGGAACATATGACCAGAGTTCAAGGGAATGTAACATGGCGTTACAGTTCTATGGGTGCTCCGAGAAACTCAAAGGCGACCTGGTTATATTTTCTCTCTCGAAATACCAGCCCGAGAGGTTCCTAGAAACCTTCCCGCGCTTCAAGAACGCCGAGGAAAAACAGGAGGTAATCTGTCGCATTTTAACGTCGTGAGTAGCTTTTATGTGACTGGCGAGGACTCTTGACAACTTGAACGTATATAGTTTTTGTAAAACCGTGAAGGCACACATCGAAAAAAAGGCCGAACTCCATCACATAATCAGAGGTTAAGAATCTTAGCTAGCCCTGCATTCGCTTCCTTCTTTTGTACGGTCCGTAGAATCAGTACCTTGTATTCAAACGATCCAGTTCTTGGATGATGTCGCATTGATCATGTTACCTTCACTTTCGTTGTTTGTACTCTGTATTTTTGACCTACAGACACGACAGATTAAACTCCGGTTTGTAACCTGGAGCAATCGTTATAAGATACGAACACAGCAAACGTATTTTTTAAAGTACGGGTGCGTGGGAACTTGAAGTCACATGATACACTCGTGTTTGAAAAAATAATTGTTGAGTTAGGTGATGGCGCTTAATGCGCGCTGATACGACTCTCACGCGTTTATCTTATCCTCTGATAAACCACCTTTGGGGGTTTATCTCGGAGTGCGTGGGAACTTGAAGTCACATGATACACTCGTGTTTGAAAAAATAATTGTTCGTTTTCGTTCTTTCAACAGATCTAGAGCCTCATTTCTGGTATAACTGGAATTGAAGCGTTTCCTCCTCGAGACTCGTAGTCATTCTCTGGAACTTGGAACTCCCTCTTCCTTTCTGGTATAACTGGAATTGAAGAAAGTTCAGAGTATTCTGTACTTCTCCTGAGCATCGACAGGCGTTATCTTTCACTGGCAAAAGGTCCTCCACGCTTCCCCGTACACAGCGATAGTATCTAAGGCTCTGCACGCAGGCCTGTATAGCTTAGCGGATAGCCCAAGCCAATCGGTACTCAGAAAAGTGCTGGACCTTACCCCTGATTGGCTCGATGAGCTGTAAGTACTTGTTCACTGATGGGCGATATCTTGTCTCTCAATATTTGGCGTTCTAGGGACAACTCATCAACTTGCGACCTCCGATGACACGAATGGATCCGACTTTCACGCAGTGATAGACACTGATGTCTTCACCTGCCTCAGTCGCAGACACCACGATTTCCCCAGAGTCCCGTCTCGTAGTGACACCTTAAACCCCAGTCCTAATGCACCTACACTTCCTGATTTCTACACGCCGCGTTGGGTGACTTCCTCTTTACCTTTCCTGGGTTTTGCCCCCAGCAGTAATCCCTTTAAATTCTATTTCTTAAAGTGTCTAGACTACGCTTTTCATACTCTACCAATTGAACGAATCAGCGAGAACCGTTATACTTGAAGCAATCCCTAAAACTGATTGGGACTCATTAGAGCGCAATATGCGAGCTTTCTTACGGGGGTGTATGAAAGTAAATCGACTCAACATTCCTGAAGATTTTCAGCTTTGGCCGTATCCTAATTTCTACATGTATCATGCAGTCTGGAGAACGGAGGTGGATGCGCGCAGAGCAGCGATGCGCTCCCGTCAAGCATTTATTCCTCTCATCGCCTGTATCTCTTTCTATCTTCGATTGCTCTATCATTTAGAAAGCAAGTGGGTTGATATAATTGCTCAAGCGTCGCGGGTTCCTTATCAAGAGCCCAGCGCTTTCTTGAGTAAAAGACAGCAGGAGTATGAAAGGCTTCGTCAAGAACCCGCTCCTTCGAAATGGGAATGGCAACAGCGTCTACAGAGAGAAACGTCAATCGCTCCTGAATGGCTCGCCTATTTTCATCAAATTATGGATATTCCAATGGTTGGACATACCTGGACGTACATAATTCTGGATGTTTGCCTGGCTTCCCGTTTTTCTGGAGGCCAAAATGCCCTTGATGTTGTTCTGGGGTACCGTCGATCACTGGTCTATACCCAAGAGGTTGGCCTTCCTGCTTCCCACTCCTAACACCGCATGTTCCCTATTCCGAGTGCCGCTGTGATCAGCACCTTGGTCGCGGCTCAAAAGCCTTGGCCACCACCTTTATCATCTCCGGAGGAGAATCTTTCTTACGAGGCAGGATCTTCAGAAGCTCGAGTGCGACTTCCTCGTATCACTGGAGGTCTTCCACGTCCAATGAAGACCTATTCGCATTTATCAAGCGCAGAGATGAGCGCAGACTCAAAGCCATTGCATCTGAGACCACACTAGAACACCAGTCTCGCCTACAGCGTGAAGACAATGCTCGAAGAGATCGACCTCCGGGTAGAAAAGGTGCTCGCGTCTACTATTGGGACTTGGTAGAAGGAACCAGAGTCCGAACGGCGGTAGGAAGGAGTAATTATGAGGATATATGGACAGATATGGATCACACCAGCGACGTTATGATTCAGTCGCTGATGAATGGGATATCTGCACCGATTTGGATCCTCATGACGGTCCTGATCATGATGACCTTGACTCCGACGATGATTATGATGCTTATTTCATGTCCGTCAACTCTGAAATGAATGAGGAGGGAGACCACAATGTTGGTGCTGCTTCCTCAGACGCTTTCCTCATCCGCCTTCATCGCTCAAATGATTTGCCGCCTGCTTCCATTCAATTCCTAGAGCCCGTCGAGGATACTGCCTATCATCGTTTGGCTTTCTCAACAACCCATGCAAGATGGGCGAGAGCTTATCATCTCACCCAAAATCTGGATGAAGACTTTGGGTCTACTAGGACATGGACGTCCTCCCTTCCTCAAGGACCAGATGATCAGACCAAGCTACAGCTTTGTCATTCATCACGGACTTGTTGGCTTCATCGGATCTGCAGCATGCACCACGATTGTGTGATCTAGCTGCACGGACATCCACAGCAGCCTCCCATTCCTTTGAAGTCGACGCTGTGTCTTCCTACAATGGCGTTTGGTTTTTAATTCAAGCCAGAGAAGCCAGAGACAATGAAGCCTTCTCGATAGGATTACGGAGCGCCGCCACAGTCATGGAAATGCGCGCAGACAGTGGGACCTAGGACGGAGGATATCCTCAAATGCCTGATCAACGAAGGAATGTCCTTCAACACTCTGAAGCTAGCCATTCTCCTCGGGAACGCAAGGTTATGCCACGTCGTCGACATGCTATCCTAGGCTTTCGTCCTGCAGGATTTCACCAACTTTACAAGACTATCAATCTTATGAAGTTCTTCGTGACGATTTCCTGCGCTCAGCCAGAGGTCGCGCGGCACTCTTAGCTGGAGGAATAGTTGCCCGACTCGCTCGAGATGCCGTTAATGAGCAAGATGTCTACGATGGTCCCACTGAGAATGCTCTGCAGGAAGGAGAACATGTTCTTTGTGTCTGGGAAGAGGGCAAGCATTTCGCATTATGGATGACCATCTCACCGAAGAAGAGATCGATCTCATATGTGGAACATATGAAGTTGCCACAGGTATGTCGCATCCTTTCACGGACTATAATACTCCAAAATCTTAATGTTTGTGTTAGGCATCATTTCAAGGGATGGAATACACCAAACCGCAGCTCGCTCCTGGTGGCCAAGACCAGGAGCATGGAGATCATGCGGGCTCAATTGCGGGTATTGGTCAAGAGATGCGGAGAGCTGGTTCCAGAATCGTCTGAATGTGATACGTGCTCCCGGTCAATCATCGGCATTGATGACTATCCCAGAATGGCATTCAAGACTCAGTTCCACAAAGCACATACCCTTTCCAGGAAGAACGAAGAGTTAGCGCTGGAATACATCAAACAAAAATGTGGCTTGTCAATCTAACACATAAGCAACGATGATGAACTATATGCTATGTGTATCATACGGACTATTGCTTTGTCTTCCCTTGTAGAGGACATTATTTTTGGAATAAACATTGAACGCTCACATGTAATATCTAGGCGCCGCCGAATCCTGTACACATATCCATTCATCATTTTGACTAGATCTTTTTTGAATATATTATCATCTTTTTAGTCTGACCATACATCTTGCCTGACCGTGAGTGTCGTCGTACATACGACGATTACGATTTTATCACTAAATATAAATCATTTTCTACTGATCTCATCAAATTTGAGCGAGTCCACGAAGTTCATCAGGCACCAGTCTGAGTTCTGGATCAACAAAACTGCGACATGACATTTAGTACATATGCCAGGTTCTCGTAAGTTCTGGCTAATATAGTACAAAAATGGCTAACTCTCCGATAGAACACAATAATTGCAACCCGATTGAAACACATGTAAAGGCGCCCACGAAGAGAAGGACGTCAATAGCAACCTTTGAAATTAGTTGCTCCTGTTTGAGTGAAGAAAGCGATGTAGAAAGTACACATGAAGTCTTCAAGAGTAAATTTCCTACCTTATGGCGAACTCGAACTTGTTTAGGGACTTGGTATCGAACCAGTGCAAAAATCCCCACACTCAAAGCAAAGTTTCCAGCTGCCATGGCGAATGATTTGCTTGAAAACATTGTCCAAAGCTTGAGAAGGACTCTAGTTAGAAACAGTAGATGGCTCAAGGTGCCTGCCTTGAAAAAAACTTGAGAAAGTCGAAGCTTAGCTCAAGTTAGCCTTGAGATGAAT